>VDFB02224613.1:0-16205 GCA_007258455.2 Sequoia sempervirens
ATGGACCTTCAGAAGTTGGTAGAAGTTCCAGGTCTGGCAATCAAGATTGATATTGAAGACTTAAATAATTTTGGTCTCTAAACTGACCATCTTTTTGCTAAGTTACCAGATCTGCTCTTTTTGACCTTGGATTTTGGTCCAGTCCATACCAGATCCAGATTCTGATTTGGTGTGGTTTCTAATCTTAGCAAGGTACAGAAATATTATGTGGGTTCATCCTGGACAAACCTGGGCAAACCCAGACAAAACCCAAGCAGATCTTGCAGCACAAACATTGAACAGACACATTTTTATACTTATATTTGCTGGTTTTTTGGGCCTTTCTAATAATTTCCGGCATTTTGAAAGGGTTTTTGCCCTAGTCATTCAAAAACAGGTACAGGGCACTCTGAAGCAGCTTTGATGTGAGTGAACAATGCCCTTTCTCTATATCGAAAACTAGGGTTGAAATCGCCTATAATTAAGGCTTTTGCCTACTCGTGCCCTATCATACCAATGTCCACCCCAACTGATTTCTATTGAAACATCAGAAACTGAATTGAACAGAAGCTCTTGGTTGGTATATAGAACATCATGAGTTTGCTATCTACCAGTCTTGAGGATATCTTCGTTCCTTGATTCATGTAAGGAATATTTTATTAAATGTATTAATAATTAATGTTCAAAATAATCCATTTTGTTGCATATCCTGCAATCATTGCATTCCATGAGATAACCTCTCTTTGAGGCATTCTATCAAACAATTCACGTGCCTTTTCTATGCTTCCACATTTTTCATACATGTCTACCAGAGCATTTCCCACTATAATATCTAAAAAAAATCCTCCTTTCATGATGCTTTGATGGATGTCCATACCCTGTTCCAAAGCTCTCATTTTGGCACAGGCAGGGAGGAAAATAGCGAAGGTTGTGGAATTTGGCTTTACACCTACCAAGTGTATATGCTTGAAATTTTCTAATTCTATTAGGAAAGGATAATTTATTAATCCTCTCTACCCACTTCGAGCTGGCAACGTCTATCCAGCGCCAGGAATGCACCTAGGGCATGGATGTATGGGTATGATGCGTATGATGCGCATGGATGCTGCTGCTTCGTTTCTCTCGCCCGCGTCAGACTCTCTGCATTCCGTATTAACTGCTATCTGCCTGCACTGTCCTGTCAACTACGTAAAAGTTAAAGATATTTTTTGAACTATGTAAAACTTAATTTCTTTGATGTTTATAGTCATGTGCCCTCTTTCCAATTATAAATTAATTTGAATGATAGTGAAATATAAATTTCATTGTAATATTTTATATTTTTTTTGATATAATGAAATTTATTACATCTTTAAATAACATCTTTTAATAAAATAGAATGTCTCATTTTTTATCATATATATTTTTAATTGAATAATAATTAGAACAAATTAAACAATAGAAAAAGTTAAATTTTAAATTAAAATAAAAGAAACAAATTAAGGTAAAAGTATAAGGACAAAAAATATTTTTAATAGTCATTTCAACATGTGAAAATAAAAATGAATGGGTATACAAGTAAAATAATAGAAACGATTTTTTTTAATTATAATCTATTAAATTGTTGATAAGACACCTTTAAATGACAATTATATTTATTTAAAAAATATATAAGAAAAATAATTATTGGATGTATAAAAGAAGGATAACAAGAAATATTTTTGAATTAAAAATCAATTTTAAATATATAGATTTTATTACTTTATACAATTAATTTATAATAATAATAATAATAATTATTATATTATTTATGAAAGATGCATGTCTACCATTTATAATAGTAAATTAGAGAAAAAAGTTAATTTTAATTGAATACATGTTTTTATCAACTTTTGTGATTCACTATCAAAATTAAAAAAATGAAAATATATATTTATTATCAATATATTTATTTTGTATGTTTTTATTATCAATATATTTATTATGTATGTTTTTATTTTAAATAACATTTTAGTATATTTATGCTATAATATATATTTTGTAATTTATTATTATTTATTATATATAATTTAGATTAATACAATTAAAATATATGTGGTAAAAATGAGGCATTGGATTTTATTAAAAGATATTATTTTCATAAAAATAAGAATATTTATAAATTAATTATATAAAATAATAAAATCTATATATTTAAAATTGATTTCTATGTTATCATTATTTTATACATCCATTAAATATTGTCATAATTATTCATATTATCTATATATATATATATATATATATAATTGTCATTTAAACCCGTGTCCTATCAACAATTTAATAGATTATAAGATAAAAAAAAATGTTTCTAATATTTTACCTGCATACCCACTCATATTTATTTTCACATGTTGAAATGACTATTAAAAATAATTTTAATCCTTATGCTTTTACTTTCTTTTTTTTGATACGTTATATTTTTACTTTATTTTATTTTAATTTAAAATTTATCTTTTTGTATTGTTTAACTTGTTCTAATTATTATTCAATTAATAATATATATGATAAAAATGAGACATTCTATTTTATTAAAAAATATTATTTATGCAAGATGTAATAAATTTCATTATACTAGCATATCTATCCTATCATATAGTCTATATAGAAAACGTGGAGAGATATCAATTGTAGGAATCCAAGATGATAATAATATTAATATTATGTGTTTGTAATAATATTGTGTCAAGATATATCATCATATTTACATTCTCAAAATTATCCTCACTACATATATTATATTTATCTATCAATTTTATTTATTATAGATTTTACATTAAAATGCATGATTTATATTATTCACATGCATACTAATGTGGGTGTCATGCATTCTTCCAAAATGTATTTACTTAGCAAATCTATAAAATTTAACAATTAGGAATCACACCTAATTGATTCATCATAACAAGCATTCTTCCAATGTGTATTATATTCTCAAAGGCATGTGATATTTATTTAATCCTTTCAATTAAAGGGAAATGAGTAAGGCAATTTGTATTTTCTTATCATACTAACTCTTAATAGCTTTAATTTAAGTGTTTGATCTCAATGAATGATAAAAAATAAATGGTACAGTTATTTTGTAATACCTCATGGGTGATCCATAATAGTGGTTTTACAATTTTTATTGTGGACAACTGAAATTACATTATTTTTTAACTAAATCTTCACATTTGGGCACCTATGGCAGCTAAGTGAGGTGAAGATGGTTAAAACTAGAGTCATCCAAATTTTGTCTGTAGATTCTAAAATATTTTTTTCAAAATTTTTGGAATTATATTGCACTTCTTTTTCCATCTCCTTCGAAAATTAGTTTTTTTCATAAAACAATATTTTTAAAAAGTGGCGCTCACCATATAATGCATAACTTTTTTCCATGAAGGATAAAATTCTAATTCTTTGAATTTAGATTTGTAACTCCGATATCTAGTGATTCCACTTTGTTAGATAGTTTTATTTAATATTTTTCCTTAATCAGAGTTCCAAAGTCAAGCAATTACAATTCAAACATAAGCATGGCTGTATAATCGTAACATTTTTTTGTATATGTCAAAATTTAATTTATTTTTTTTGTTGGATCAAGGACTTCCAATATCGAGATTGCATTCATATTTTTCAATATTTTTTTATAATCTTCTATTTTTCCACATGTGAAGAACAAGAAATTCATTTTTGATGAAAAACCTATGTTTAATAAAACTTAAAAATAAATACATAACAAAACCAAAACATATTAAAATTATATTCATTGGATAGCTTGTTCTGAGGAATACCATAATCATTTCAAATAAATTTTAAATGAATTCATTTGATCTCCCAAAATCTAAATCAAAAGTAATTTTTTATCAGCATTTTGATGGGTGTAAAGGAGACGCATTTATAGGTATGGTTAAAAAATAGCGAGGTTCTATCCAAGGGGGTTTGATCTAAGGTGATTTGATCAAACCCTCTTCAATTGGAATCCTTAAAATGGAACTTTTAAAGGTTTAAATCATTATATTTTCTAAAAATATGTGATTTCAGTTAAAATTTGTTCCTCTCAGGAATTGTAAACCACTATTATGACAACAGATGTGTTTTGCCTACTTAAGATTTACATGTGGGCCTCTTGGTCATTAGGTTCAAACTTGTCAATTGAGTAGTTACTTTCTATGTTTTGAGGTGCAATGCCTTTAACACTTGTGCCTTGTCCTTCATTTAAATTTTTTTGGTTCTATGATTATTATTAGTGTTGATACTTCATTGTGCTATCAAAGTATTTTTAAACAGGTTTTGTATTGTTACTTAGACAATGGTCGATAAATGTTATGTTGTGACTTTTATATGTTTGATTTATATAATAATATCTATTATCATCCTTTTTATCAAAGGTATTTATTCTTATTCTTTATTCTTTTTGTTCTTCCTCACAATCTCTTTATTGTAAGTGACCATTTTCCATTGTCAAATAAAAATTACTTTCCCTACATATTATAATAAATAATTTATTGAATTATAAATTGATAAGTGGTGTAACAAGAAACACAAAATATTCTCAAACCTAAATATTACAAGAAACACATGTAGCATCTAACCTAAATTTACACAAGATCACATCAATTACTTTATACTCTTCTCAAACCTAAATTATTAAATCTAGGTGGCTGATGTAGCTATATAGAAGTAGGTGTATGAACAAGTGTGATAAATAAGAAAATTAGGTGAATGCATGAACTGATAAATTGATTAATTCTAAGGGATCGACCATAAATTTACACATGATCATACCATTTTTCATTAACATATATCAATATATTTCTTAAAATTAAGTTAATGAGAAAAATCTGTAAATATACAATATAAGTTGAAAGTACATTAAACTATATTGATTATCTATAATAGTGTTGAACAGGATCCTCCATTGCCATGTCATCAAAACCTGTAAATTACATAGTTTAGTTATTAAATTGATTTAAAATTAAACATAAAAAATTGTTAGAAAATCATTTAATAATTTTTTTACCATATCTAACTTACATTGCATTTATTGTTGTTGGTGTTTCGTTAAGATCAATAGAAAATGGTAACCTATGTTGCCCAGTGTTTTGTTGATCATCTAAAGCTGCAATGACATGTGTATTTAATAAATCAACATAGATACAACATTAAGTCTAATAATACAATATACACTTAATCAAAATACTATTAAAATTTGAAATTACCTGAAATAGTTTTTTGAAATGTTTGACTAGGTATAACATTAAGCATTGATGGTTGATTTTCATGAATTGTATCTGCTATTTATTTGATTAATTATAGAAAATTGGTTAGAAATAGGAATTCAAAAATATCTCATTTAATGAATGAATACATTTAATAGTTAGAAAATTACCACCAATAATTTGCATTTCATCAATTGTTGTGTTTTGTTGATCATCTAAACCTGCAATGACATGTGAATTTAAAAAATCAACATAGATACAACATTAAGTCTAACAATACAATATATACTTAATCAAAACACTATTAAAATTCTAAATTACCTGGAATAGTTTTTTGAAATGTCTGACTAGGTATAACATTAAGAAGTGATGGTTGATTTTCATGAATTGTATCTGCTATTTATTTGATTTATTATAGAAAATTGGTTAGAAATAGGAATTCAAAAATATCTCATTTAATGAATGAATATGTTTAATAGTTAGAAAATTACCACCAATAATTTGCATTTCATCAATTGTTGTGTTTTGTTGATCATCTAAACCTGCAATGACATGTGAATTTAAAAAATCAACATAGATACAACATTAAGTCTAACAATACAATATATACTTAATCAAAACACTATTAAAATTCTAAATTACCTGGAATAGTTTTTTGAAATGTCTGACCAGGTATAACATTAAGAAGTGATGGTTGATTTTCATGAATTGTATCTGCTATTTATTTGATTTATTATAGAAAATTGGTTAGAAATAGGAATTCAAAAATATCTCATTTAATGAATGAATACATTTAATAGTTAGAAAATTACCACCAATAATTTGCATTTCATCAATTGTTGTGTTTTGTTGATCATCTAAACCTACAATGACATGTGAATTTAAAAAATCAACATAGATACAACATTAAGTCTAACAATACAATATATACTTAATCAAAACACTATTAAAATTCTAAATTACCTGGAATAGTTTTTTGAAATGTCTGACCAGGTATAACATTAAGAAGTGATGGTTGATTTTCATGAATTGTATCTGCTATTTATTTGATTTATTATAGAAAATTGGTTAGAAATAGGAATTCAAAAATATCTCATTTAATGAATGAATACATTTAATAGTTAGAAAATTACCACCAATAATTTGCATTTCATCAATTGTTGTGTTTTGTTGATCATCTAAACCTGCAATGACATGTGAATTTAAAAAATCAACATAGATACAACATTAAGTCTAACAATACAATATATACTTAATCAAAACACTATTAAAATTCTAAATTACCTGGAATAGTTTTTTGAAATGTCTGACCAGGTATAACATTAAGAAGTGATGGTTGATTTTCATGAATTGTATCTGCTATTTATTTGATTTATTATAGAAAATTGGTTAGAAATAGGAATTCAAAAATATCTCATTTAATGAATGAATACATTTAATAGTTAGAAAATTACCACCAATAATTTGCATTTCATCAATTGTTGTGTTTTGTTGATCATCTAAACCTGCAATGACATGTGAATTTAAAAAATCAACATAGATACAACATTAAGTCTAACAATACAATATATACTTAATCAAAACACTATTAAAATTCTAAATTACCTGGAATAGTTTTTTGAAATGTCTGACCAGGTATAACATTAAGAAGTGATGGTTGATTTTCATGAATTGTATCTGCTATTTATTTGATTTATTATAGAAAATTGGTTAGAAATAGGAATTCAAAAATATCTCATTTAATGAATGAATACATTTAATAGTTAGGAAATTACCATCAATAATTTGCATTTCATCAGTTGTTGTGTGGTTCAGATCAATAGAGAAGGGCAATCGACGTCTTCTATTATTGTCTTGATCATCCAAACCTACAATGGCATATTTTTAATGTGATGTAAAAACAATAATTATTGCTATGTAAAATACTAAAATAATTTTGAATAAATGTACTCACTATGTTGTTTTCTGATGATAACCCTTTCTTCTTGTATTTTTATGCCTGAACGATTGGAGACCTTTTTCTTCTTTTGCTTCCTACCACCTATGGAGGGGAATTGAAATTTTTCATGCTCTTCAACTCTTTCATTCAACTCTTGATGGATGGCATTGCCTCTTTGATGAATAAACTGACGTTTGCCCATTTTGCTTGGACTAAACCATGGTGATATTCGTCTCATAGGCATATCCTTCGAGCCAGGGATCGGTGTAAGTTTGGAAGACATAAGAGATGCTTGAAGATCTTTTCTAAATCTTTCAACACATTGACTAAAGATATGTTTTTCATCTACTCTAGTTGGTAAATCTTGGAGTAGTGAATTCAAATAATCAACAGCATTTTGGAAGTTATCATTGGAAGCATCAGATGATTTACAACCATCTATAATAAAAATAATAAAGATTAAGTTCGTAAAATATAAAAAAGGTTTTTCATATTTCATTAAAAATAGTGATATGAAAATTTACCAATTCTTTGGTCTTTGCAAATGGCAACCCCAATCACATCTTGATCTTCTTGTGGAATACAATAATTTGTTACAAATAAAACATTAATTAAATTTTAAGAACTATAAAAATCAATTAATATTTTATTATAAATATCATATCAACATTACCAGTGGCATTGTTCTCATGACTGAAACTTCCTCTGACATCATCATCATTATCAACCAATGGAGCAACACCATCTGTAATTCAAAAAAAATATTTTAGTTAGTTTCTATTAGAAAAAATATATGTCATTTAAAATATAAATATAATACTTAAATGTTAAATGACTCTTACCAGAAACTTGATCCTGCTCATTTGTTATGTTTCTCTTTAGGAGATCTAAAATCTTCAACACATGTTTGCATGTGTTTCCCCTTTTTGCCCACTGACAATCACATACATGTAAATTTGGTCCAAACTTCCTAACAAGATACCATTTTGTTGGAACAGATTGACTTCTTATCCTATATGTGTTAGGGAGGAGATCATATGGATAACAATCTGTGTCGGGTATTTTTTTGGACCTCTCTAATGCATTACTATAATATCTTTCTTTTTTAAAGTTAGTTAAAAATCCAGATGACTGCAAATATCTTTTATTTTTATAAAATGGCTCTACCCTATGAAGAAGTGTATGGATAAGCCAATCCATTCTCCTCGTACATTTCTTAGCACGATCACTTAGATAATGGCTCTTGATGTGGAAGTGGTATGACTCTATGGAAGCATTAGTCTCTTGATTTGCATGAGAGAAGTTTCAAAAAAAATTTGCCCACATTTCTATACAAAAAACAATAAAAATGTCTTAGTAAACATAAAAAATAACTTTAATGATGTAAATGCATACAAACCAAAATGAATAATCTTACAAACTTACCAATACGACCCTCATTATGACACCAAGTTTTTTGGAAGTAATCAATAAATTTCTTCTCTTCTTTGAATTCCTCCATGAATTTTTTTATCAGGTGAGTAGTGATGTCTACATTGTCACTCATTGCATGCATTATCTCACCCAATCTATCAAACATATTTGTACCAACATCCTTATTGCTGGCATACCTAGATTGTAAAAGATAATATCAATCTATGGGGTTCAAACACATAATTTTCCACATATTTTAATTAAATATTGACTTACCTATACACATTTTTCAGCCATGCTCTGCGTACATGCCAAATACATAAAAGTACTCGGCATTGAAATGATAATCTACAAGTTACATTATAAATTTTGATAAGTAAATTATGACAAAATAAAATGTTATATTCAAACTATTTTAAGCTATAAATTATGAAATATATATTTCTATAAACTAAATATTAATCATTTATAAAGAGTTGATTGAAGTTTAAATATAAAAACTAAGGCTAATAAAAACCTGATAGCTTCAATCTCCGCAGTAGCATCATCTGTCATGAATGCATTGACATTCCAATCTTCTCAAAATTCTTTCCCTCGTTTATAAACTTCTATTAGCCATTCATTTAGATCCTCAACTTTATTTCTAGAGGATATGGCCCATGCAATAGGTACACCGGCCTCTTGTTCATCAAAAACAAGCAAGGTATATAATTGATACTGCACATGAATTAAACATTGATAAATTAATATTTTTAAATAACTAAATCAATGATAAAATAAAATCCAAAAATTTATAGTAAACGTTACTTTACTTACACCATATTTGTTTGTTGAAAATGTTGAGTCCATTGCAATAATTGAGTTGTGTGAATGCTTGACCATCATTTCTCGCATCCATGGTGTTTGGATGCCTATGATAAATGGAACATTTTCCATGGTGTTTGGTCTTTTATAGTAGAAGAAGTTATCCTTCTCCTCTGCATGCCACAAATTGACACTTATTGCATCATCTTCATTCTTTTGGGATCGAATGGAGCGTACTCTTTTCCATGCATTCAACACATCCTTCCTTAATAGACATGCATCCCTCTTATTCATCAACTTAGTCAATCCATGGTCTAAGTAGTGTTGTTCACATATTGTGTTGATCCCCACACCCATTAGTAATAAAGACTCAATATATGATTTGCATTCATTTGATAACCTCGGTGCAAAACTACTCCTTGGATCACCAGAAGGGTCATCCTTTCCATGACAAAATTCACCATTGGCATCACAATGGCTCCAATCATTATACATAATTAATGCAACATGTGGTCTACCATACATGACCCTAACATAAAAGTGAGTTTGACAACCCCTTTTTTGAATAAACCTTTGTGTTCTTTCCATGTTTTCAGATTTATTTCTTTGATCGTCTGGGCCAAAAGCACACCAATATCTATTTATTCACAAAACAAAATATATATATTAATTCATATAAAAAATTAGATATAAAAATGGCATACTTATTAATTACATTTAATCCAGGCAAACCTGGAGTATGTCATGGTAGTGTGGTCAGTAGGTTTTGATGTGTTGCTCTCTTTATGATATTTACGTACAAATGATGTCTCCGTACTATCTAGTAAACTTTCTCCTTTGATAAATTGAGGGAGTCTCTCAAGAGGGATTGCAGCATATAAGTCCATATTGTCATCATCTCCAATAGGTGTCCATTCAAGGTCCTCACTTGAGAAATGATTTGCTTGGTTGGGAATGTCTTGCACATGTAGTTCAATGAGTGATTGCCATTTACACTTTCTACCCATTCTCAATAAAATTAATATAATTAGTAGTCCTCTATGTTGTTTAAAAATCGTATGAACAAATATATCAATTTTTCTATTCACTCCATGATAATGATATTGTTATGTTACATGTATATATAGGTAAGCTCTATGATTTCACCAAATATTCTAGCATTAGAGGAAAAAATTAAATTCCATGTATTACCAAATGAGTCCCAAAAATGGTTTATTGAATTATAGATGTTAATTTTTGCATGAACTAAATGCACACTACCAACTATAAGTATAACTAAAAACAATACAATATGTTTCTAATACATCCTAGTGGTGCTCTTGCTACATATCTCTAATAGAGGTACATCTACAAGAAATATAATAGAAACTTTATATATGTGAAGTTTGATATAATATTTGTTAGAGTAGATGTGTGATGTGTTTTCCGTTCTTCTCACTTGTCTCTCTATTCACTATTTATAAAGAATAGGTGTGTACGTTAATATACATAATCTACTAGGTAATGATCTACTAAGAACAATGGGGAATTGAACTCCAAATCTATGCTTGGACTATAAATGCACATGAGTGCCCACTAATTATCTAAATACTTGTACCAAGATAATCTTATCATTGGGATGCCTAGGAATCTTATATGGAGCACCAATGAATCCTTACATTCTAATGTAGGATAATTTTGGGAATAGGATAAATTATTTCCTATGCTTACTAATCTCAAATTTAGTAGCATCTAATAATCTATTAGTCATATCTCCCTCCAAAAGTCTTAATATCCACATACAAAAAGCATGATTAACCCTCATGAATTTATTATGAGGAATGGTAGATAAGTCATTGATTCCTTTTAGAGAGGTATTTGAATGATAAGGAATTTTCTTCCTTATTAATATCCTATATGTAGCTGGGAGTAAGCATGATACTTCCTTACTTATTTTGGAATTTATTTGATTGAAAGTCAAATTTTTGTAATTGTAGGATTTAAGGTGTGAACTAGATTTGTAGGAAAATAGGATACAAGTGAATTTGTATGTTATGTTTAAAATGTGTAGATGCACTTAAAATATCTATAAATTTATTATTTAACATTATTTACAAACATTCATGTGCATGTGAATCACATTAATCCAATAAAATTTGAGATCACAACCAAACAAAGATTAAGATTACATGCAAATAAAATTGCATGGAACTCTATACTAGGATAGATGCAAGATTTTGGTAAGGGTTTTTCTTGCATGGCTCTCATACCATGTTATGATTTCCAAGATCATAAAGAAAAAGACTAGAAACTTCCACAAAATACATGCACACAAATAAGCCTAATGATATTATCAAGAGATTGATACAACAGGTGATTTGAATGTACAATGTAACCTTGCATATATAGGCAAGGTGGTGAAGGTAGGAAAGTAGAACATAATGAATGACTAACCCTTCAATGATGAAACACTTGTTAACTCACATGACAAGTGTTTTAGTGAGTGACAAGTGTGCATGCAAGAGATGTCTCACAAGTGAAGACATGTGTCTCAACGACATGAAGTGAGACAAAATTATAGAAGTCCCTAAGTGGAGGCTTAAACAACATGTTAATAGGAGTTGGTGTTGACTCATATTTTGAATCCATGAGAGGCTTTGAACTCCCCCTCTTTGTAAATTTTCTCAATCACATAATGAATAAAAGGTCAATATTAGAGGAATCTATTTCAAGGTGGTTGAACATCTCTTTAGTGTAACCATTGGCCTCTCCACAAAGGGAAAGAAAATTAAACACTTGAAGAGTATTAGAGACAAATATTGCATCAATTCCATCCATGTGGGAGATAATAGGCTTGTGAAATTATAAAACAACTATAAGAGAGAGGACCTCCCAAGCCCTTGGAGATAGGTAAGTTACCACCATTATCCTACGTTAGGTGATCATTTTCTATTTATATTTTTATTAACTTAACAACTTTCCTAATATGGCTAACTATCCTTTGCAAGTGTTCAAAATCCCTACTTCCAAAACCAAGAAAATCACTAAATTTTTTACCCATCTCTTCTAGTCAAGAAGGTTTGTGATCCCCAATCCTCCACAGTTGAGGATAAAACATTTTTATCTAAGACCGTGAACAAAGATGAGATTGGTGTGAAAGGGAGGAAGTGGTCAGTCTGTAACGACATGCAACCTAGAGAACACAGACAAAGCAAACAATTTTTTTTTTTTTTAAAACATTACAATTGAACATGCAAGAACATTAACCATGATCACATAACCCATTACATTACACCATTACACTTAGTTCTCTGGCACACGAGGCTACTTCACAAGCAACTAACAACGAAAACAAAGATAACAACAACACAATTCACTACTTATAGCTATATTCAATGATCACACAAGCTACAAGAAAAGATATAAGTGATCTACTAACTTTGGCAATAGAGTCTACTTACTTAAGTCAGCTTACATACCTCTTACATTCTATCTTATCGACAAGTCCTTGCTCCCCATGCCTATACCTGCAAGGTTTACAAGACTTGGTACACACATCAGGTCAAAGATAGTTAGCACATGATCACTAAGAGAAACTATATAAATCAATGGTAGTTTTTTTACGTTATCGAAAAAAGATGACAAGTCTCACACGAGACTCAGAAGAACAGTCCTAGGGGCCCGACCTAATGCCTCGGGAGCTCATCACTTGATGGCCTTGCCTACGTATATAATTCGTAGATGCACTGTAGTTCGACAACTTGAGTTGCTCCAACTCATTGACTGACCAACCAAGGGTTCACTCATAAGACTTTCAAGGAGGAATCTACCCCAACACAAGAGTAACACAACACCACAAATACACGCTAAACTCAAACCTCTATTCATAAGCATTATGTGACCCATACGAAATTACATACTAGAGGAGTGGGTATGCAACCCTTTCTAGGGTCCATCACCCCGAACAGTTTCTTAGGCGGCTGCCACCCACTTAGGTGAAGCCGAAGACTGATGAACTAGGTAAGCATATTCTTGTAACAACAAAATAAAAATAGCCTACTCAAATGTTTATTCATACTTGCACAAGAAAGGACACAAGGCATTACACACAAGGAGTAACTAAGCTTTTCTAATTTCAAACTTGTAATTGACTAAAATATCAATTAACATAATTCTCAAACAATTGACACATTATTTATTCAAGCAACAAAACAATATTGCAACCTAGAACTATCAATTCAACTACCAATTAACTAAGACAAAGTATTCATACAAATTTATAATAAGTTGTACTTATTCCATCATTTACTTGAAAAGCCCAAGAGTTAAATACTTTTCTAACATTCAAATGTAACCACAATTACCTTATATCTTCCCTTTCACTATGAAGAGATTACGTTTTATAACTAATTGTATGAATTAACTTAACAATTGATCTTTTACGTCAACCCACCATGTTTATCTCCATAATCATTTCATTCCTAAGGATGGCCATAAGTTCTCCCACTATTCATATCTTGTGTGACTATTCTATTGTCAAACCAATAAAGAATTTTGAAAACTTATACTAAAACAAAAAGGACATTGTACTTCTGCCTAACATAGGCATACCTACTCGGGCATGACAATGAAGGTCACAATCTCCTAAATCTCTAACAGTCCAAACCGGCTCCTTATGAAGTCACATTCTAAACTATGATTGTAATTAAGATGTATCGATAGGAGTTCACTAAGACGTGCTATTTCAATACGAAAAAATGTCACTAATTGGTAAGATGGATGCATTGGTACATAGGATAAATTATCTCAAGGAGAACAAGGTTTCCATTATAAATTCCCAAAGTGATCGCTATTTTACAAACTTTCTTACTTTACCCTATAGTTTCAAGTTAATACTATTTTAAGTAAATTCCTGCCGACAAAATTCCTCCGAAAGACCTTGTCTCATGGAATTCAATGATAGTCTAATAGGTATAAGTATATCAAGTAAATAATATACTGATTTTAATTTAATAAACCATTTAAATCCCTAATTTAATTAATTTTTTTTTTTTTTTACAATCATAAGGAAGATTTCAATCAAAACTAGTTTTATTTTTTAATAACAGAGTGTAATACATTCTCCCATACATATCATTGCTTCTTAAAAAAAATAGCATTTAAGAATAGACAAACGACATAGAATAGATGGACTGATCTTAATTGAACTTCACAGATGCAAATACTACGAAATACAAACAGGAAAGCAATACCTAAGCATCGGTGGGCATGCATTAAGAGAGCTAGAGACAACATAAAATATGCATATGGCGCAGGGCATAGAGGAATAGGGAAATCAAATAATTTGAAACGTATAGTTTGGATTATAAACTGCAGAGGTAAAAACAACAAGGGACGAGGACTTTGAAATGTGATGACAACAACAAACAATAGACGCCAGGGGAGAATCCTAGCACTTACAGCTAATTAACAACAAGAATGAACTGATAACCAACCAGTATGCAAAAAGTTCATCGGTTGAAAGGCAGCGAACAAAGAGATTGGAGAGGCGCGACCAAGCTTTGAATACCTCCATAACACTGGCACCAAGTAAATTATGAGACCAATCCACCGAGATCGACGCTAGATGCCAACAAAGGCTGGCTTAAAAGCTGAATATAACAAAGATAAAAAGACACCGGCAAGCAGTGAGTTCAACAAGCTCTGCAAGGAACTATACCAGGTTGTCATAACCGACAAAAACTTACAATAACCATCGAATTCGAAAGCTATTCGCAGGAAAATGAGAGGTGATTTCACATCCAGCGGAGTATGTATATGAGGCAGATTTCAATGAGAGAAAGTCTAGAGTATACTGGACAATGCAATACCCAGGCAACAAATACCTTCCTATTTCTGCCTATCGACACCAAATCAAGAAAGCAGTTGATCAAGTGCTTGGGTCATTTGATCATATGATATAAAATCATTCACAACCAGTTTTGATAGGTATGAGACATGAGCACAAGTTGCAGGACAACGACCAAATGTACTTACAGAGAAAGCGTGAAATGATGGATTAGGGTGACACAGGCGTAGGAAATAAGAGAAAGCATGTAATGCCCATTTTGGGCCCGATAACCTCAAACATAAGGTGCACCATATTTCATTTGTAAATTATAATTCTATAAGCTCAGCTGGGGATTTCAAATAGGATTTGACTATTTTTAGAAAAGTCTCAGGAAGAATGCAAGTACCTACTTTGTGTCCAGGTTAATATCTTGTTAAACTTTTGTGCAAACGTTGCCTTCAATATGTATCAAACACAATATATAGACTAACCAAAATAATAAGGCATCACAACTTATACAACCTTTTATGAGCGAGACGTTTTTACATTGAACAACCCAATATCACAATGCATAGTATCAGAAAACAAATTAAAGAACCATCCCTTAACTGATTCATTTTGAAACATCAGTGTCAATTAAATAGTATGCAATACAATTTGGAATCTAATTCCTTTGAAATTACTGCAGCTTCAAGTATATCTAATTTGATGGTACAGTGAAATAAAAATGCAAGGACTCAAAGACATTTAACCTCTACATTGCATTTAAAGATAAAACATTCATCGACAATTCAAAAAGAAACGCTAAGTGGAGGGCTTACCTCTGATCGCACTATGCAGTTTGGAAGGGCACTGCTAATGTAGATCGTGGACCCGAGGGAGATGAGTTCGATGAAATCCGCTAAAAAGGTTCCCTTCTAAAACTCTCTGGACGTGAATGACTTAATGGGATGAAGCCAATCCTTTTCCCTCTACCATTCTCCCAAAACATCCGCATGAAATTTCAGCTTCCCCCCACAATTTTGAGCTTGGCCATGGCCAT
>VDFB02224620.1:0-14771 GCA_007258455.2 Sequoia sempervirens
AATATAAAATCCTCATACTACTTTTTCTTTAAAAGCACTATCTTTTGCAGCAATACTAAAATAACAGCTTTGAATAAGATACTTGTATTTTGCTTATATCGTGATGTTGTTCCACTTATAGCAAACATGCTTTTCTTCAAATTGTTGCATACAGATTTGTATGATTTGTCTGTGAATTATACTCTTGATGGGCAGTGCTACTGTTCTGAGACTGCTTTTGATTGTATATATGATCATACATGATTCAAGATAAATCAGATTCAAAATAAATTAGTGGCCTTTTCTGTTTGATAATTCTTTAAAGAGAGCTCTCTCGTATCTTCACTTTTGACAGTCCTTTTTTGAAAACTGCAAACAAATGTTTGCTACAGCAAGTTCACATTTGAAAACAATGCTGCTCTTATTTATATCTGTGTTCTCTGTGACCATGAAACATTCTGGCCATTGTGCACTTAAGGGAACTCATTGCTTAATTACTACTCCTTTTATGATTGTCAAAAAGAAACTGTAAATGTCTTTTGATCACAAGATGTACTAATGCTGTCCTGTTACCATATTGACTGCCCTCCAGCTATGCATTCATGCCTGTAACTACCATTTATCACCATAATTTACTATTGATGGCAGATTGATTTTAGAAACACCTTAATTTGCATCATCCGTTTACATTGAGTCTTGCACTTGATCATGATTACTGCTCCATCATTGATGATAGCTTTTTGCAATGAATGACTGGTAACTATTCTTGATATATTTTCAAATGATGAACAAGAGATGACTTACTCCATCTGTTTTACCATGCCATTATACTGCTTGATGATAGTCCTAAATGATGACTGTTTCTTTGATGCTTGATGACTCTCATATATGAACGTTGAATGAGAGAATACCTTCATACCTTCTTGATATGTTGGGCTCGACCCTTGTGGGAGATCGTTTTGCCCCACATATCTAATGAAAATAATCTCGAACATGATGTTCCGTTGTGCATTGAAACAAACATGTTAGCAAAATAAAAGCAGTTTTCCAAAGCTTTCCTCCTTTGAGTTTTATGTCTTTGAAATCTGAAATCATCCGATGGATGCCTTAATCAAAAGTATACTACATTTATGTTGGTAGTATAGGCATAAGATAGATTGATTCTGATTGCTTAGAGACCATCTCTACTATATTTCATCACTTTGTGAGCTTTTGGAGTTTCTGAGTTAGAGTCGAGCTACCGAAGACTCATCTTGAATAATGATTCATTATTCCGTGTGTTCGACTAATCACTTTCTACCCTATGCCTTCTTTATTCTCAGTTGTATAGTGTACTTTACTTCATGCACCCCTTATTTGATTATAAAATTCAAATTGAGTTACTCCCACGGCTTGTGTGGGATTCTGGTTTGTACATTATGAATAAAACAACAAAAATTATGCAAACTTATGATATCATTTTGAGATGTTTTTTGCATAATATTACTGAAATTTACACTGTAACGAAACATTGCACAATAATGAGTACTTAGCTGAAACTTCTTGGAACAACTTTGTGTACCTTTGGATTTGAATTTACAATTTGGCTCCCACCTGCTTGAGTCGCAGGAAAAATAGGTACATGGTGATATTTCTGATAATGAATAAAGCATATGATGTTCAAACATGATATATTTCTATTCTATTGTTTTGTTCTATGTTCTGCACATGACTTAGTTTGCTCAGTAGTACGTAGTACTTGAATTACATTCCATAGGGAAAACATTTGGCGCCGTTACCTGAACGGACTAGGGAATCACTCGTCATGGCAGCGTAATGGGTCAACCGGTGGAAGAGCTTGTACATGCTAGTGCTAATGAGGACAGGGAAGACCTGTTGACTGAAGATCTTGTCAATCTGTGGAAGATGTCCTTACGAGATCATGTACAAAGGGAATCCCGCAGGCGGGAGATCCCTGAAGAGGTTATCTGCAATAGGCTGGAAGTGAATGACGAGGTGGATCATCTTCTAAATCGCATGCCCAGATTGTTGGCCCGTCACTTCATCATCCTACAAGACCTTCGAGAGGAAGAGACTTGGGAACGCCGAAGGCAGCAAATACTACAGCGCTACGAAGAGAGAACCAAACGAGAAGAAGAGGAACGAGACACTAGCCGGAGACGTACATCCGGTAGTCAGCAATGATCGCCTGAACAAATTTTAAATGCCTGTACGACCGAACAAAGACAAGAATCGAGTACCTGACGGGCACAAGACTCAGGAAGAAAAGGTTCGGCGATCACTCAGGCTGCAAGAACAAGAAAACCGACGAAGAAAACTGAAGCAAGCCGGTAAGGAATTGGATGAGGATTTAATTGAAATAAATCAGAGTATTAAAAAAACATATGAAAATCTGACAAGAATAGACACATCCATTGGACGAGCGCACCAAAGTTTGATAGAAAGAAGGGACAGAGAACCCTTCGGCACTCCGTACGTAGGAAGATATGATCCTTATGAGAACAAAGATGAATTGAGTAGTAGCATCAGACATTTTCGGGAGTTGTCCCTCTCAGACGACGACGAACGACTAACGAGTGGAAGATCTGAGCTCAGCACCCCACGATAGAGAGAGTACCGGAGGGAACCCCAAGAGATTCACGATGTCGAGGACACTGACGGAAGACGTGGGAGTGACTCGTACATGGCCAAGAGTGCAAGTGACGCACCAGAACGTAGCGGGGAAACCAGTCTAATCGGGTCCAACACACAAGGAGTAGGGCGGGGAAAGATGGCTACTCTGGAGCGGCAGAAGTTGTCGAAGTTTATGGGGAATGGGTTAGAAGATCCAGTATGGCACTGTAAGACATGTGAAACTATTTGGATAGCCAGCGAACAGGATGATCCGGACCAGTGGCTAAAAGCATTCTCAGCGACACTCAGAGATAGTGCCATTGATTGGTACTCTGAACTGGACCAAGCACAGAGAGCTACATGGAGGTCATTGAAGCAAGCTTTCCAGGAGGAGTTCAAACTCCTACGGGATGATAGCGAGATTGTCACAAAGATATACAATACTAAACAGGGAAAGCACGAGAGCATGCGGACCTACAATCAGAAATTAAAAAGACTTGATAGGGAAGCTTGAGGCACAACCAGCAGATGGCCTAAAGAAGAGATGGTTTATTGAAGGGTTGATTCCCTCGCTTCGGCGAAAAATGAAAGTGGTACCGCCATCCTCGTACATTGAAGCATCTAACCGGGTGATGGACATTGAAAGCGAGAACAAGACATCCTCGAAGGGGAAGAAGAAAGATAACGAAGAGAGTGGAGGAAAGTGGAGACGAATCAACAACTGTACAAGCTCTTCGTCAGGACATGATGCAAATGATGAAAGAACTAAAAGCCGACAAGGAAGGTTCCAAGGAGGTGAATGAATTATGGTGTACCGAATGCAAGATAGAAGGTCATACAAAGGCGAACCGCCCGAAAAAATTATTTTGTGATATCTTCCAAGTTATGGGACACTCCGTCAAGGAGTGCCCGTACAACTTAAAAACAAGGAGTTCGCAAGTGTTCTTCACACAAGGTGAACAGTCAACCCCTCCGACCACACCGCCAAAACCATAGAGCAACAACGCATCCCTTGGAGGCTACCGTAACAATCGAAGGAATAATACGCCCAGGAGCAAAATTCAGTACGACAGCAAAGGTAGACCCATGATCCAATGCTGAAAGTGTAATGAATGGGGTCACTTTATGAGGGATTGCCAGAGTGGCCAAGGCACCAGGGGAAAGCTATGCAAATGGTGTGGACGGGGTGATCATGAAGACACCGACTGCCCAAAATAGAAAGGTATCAACATGCTGGAGATAGTTGACAAAGAAGTCTTGGCAATCACGAGGGCGCAGTCAAAGAAGGCCAATTATCCAGACCCTCGTACGGAGAAAGAAAGACTCCAAGAAGCCAGGACAAAAGTAGAAGAGGCAATGGTGAATGAACGGAGAAATTCTAAAGCTACTAGTACGTTGCTGCAGTCGGAGTCTGAGAAGAACATAGTACGGCAAGTGCTTCACACAACCGTACCAATCAAGGTAACTGACCACCTACAAACGACGCCTCAACTGAGAGTAGCACTTACAAATGTTATTGAAAATAATCTTCAGAAAGGTCTGACAGAACAAATGACAGAACCAGTAGCAGAGACCACAGATCCAATGCTACTCGCAATAAGTATCGAGAGGAAACCAGCCGTCGTACAGATGGAAATTTTGGGAATGAAATTATCTAACACCATCGTCGACGGAGGCTCGATAGTGAACGTACTGCCAGACGAAACATGGAAGTGTTTGGGTAAGCCGACCTTTTGGCCCCCAACATTCCACCTCGTAGGAGCAGACTAGCATGACATCAAACCCCTTGGTACACTGATGGCACAAAAAGTCTTGATCGACACGCAATTGTTTTTGCTAAATTTCATCATCATCCCACTGGAGAAAAAGGCGTACGATGCACTATTGGGACGAGGATGGTTGATTGCTGCCAAGACAAACCACAACTGGAAGAAGAATACGCTCTCAATCGAGAGTCAGGGGAGGAAGTATACTATTGATTTGAAGAACGAGGCAATCAGTGAAGACCTGGCGTCTTCGGGATCCGAATCGGGAGGAGAATGAGATGTTGATGAAGAAAGAAAGCTAATAGAGCCACATGAGGAAGGTGTACTGGAGATTGGGAGTTGCTCGGAGGACGAGACTAGTTCGCTAAACAAATTATTTCACTGGCAGATGGAAGATTATGAAGTCTTTCACCCTGATTGCAACATGCTACACGTTAGGGAGGGGGAAGCGAAAGAAGACAAAGGCTCGACCAGTGAAACATTTCCTCCAAAGTATGGTGAGTATAAGGAAGGTACGACAGAATTGGACGAGACGCCAACACACAAGTTTGAGAGGGATAAACTCATCAAGTACGAGGAGCCAACGCTGAAGAAGGTAAACCTTGGGGAACCAAAAAAACCTAAGGATATTCTTGTGGGTGATGATTGGGACCCCGTACTGAAGGCGACAGCATTCAAAATTTTCATGGAGTATAAAGATGCCTTTTCCTGAACGTATAAAGATCTAAAAGGCGTACCACCAGAGGGAGCTATGCATACACAAGATCCCTCTCGTACCGGGAGCCCAACCAGTACGGAAGAGACCGTACAAAATGAATAAAAATTATGCAGCTAAAGTGCAAGAGGAGATTGAGAAAATGTTGGAAGCGGGCATCATTTTCAAAGTGGAGGTCAGCGAGTGGGTGTTACCAATTGTCATACCCTTGAAGAAAGAAACATAGCAGATTAGAATATGTGTTGACTTTCGGAGTTTGAATGCGATGACAATCAAAGACCCATTTCCTATTCCCTTCACCGACACAATCCTCGAAGAAGTTGTCGGCCATGAAACGTACTCGTTCCTTGATGGCTTTTCGGGCTACAACCAAATCAGTATCACGGAGGAAGATAAGTTGAAGACTACGTTCGTGGTTGAGGACGGGGTGTACGCATACAACCGGATGCCGTTCGGGTTGTGCAACGCACCAGCCACGTTCCAAAGGATAATACTCCACATTTTTGACAGAATGTCTGTAGGTAATTTTAAAGCTTTCCTCGATGACTGGTCAATTTACAGTGATAAAGAAAAGCATCTGAAAGCCTTAGGCGAGTGCATGGAAAGATGTAGAGCAGCCCGCCTTGCATTGAATCCTAGGAAATGCAGATTTATGGTGCCACAAGGAAAGCTGCTCGGACACATTGTGTGTAAGGCTGGATTGAAAACCGATCCCGACAAGGTCAGAGTAATCGTATAGATGGAGACTCCAGAGAACGTCACCGGTGTGAAGTCCTTCCTCGGGCATGTGGGATACTATCGGAGATTTATCAAAAATTTTGCGCAAGTGTCATATCCTCTTGACCTACTGACGAGGAAGGGACAACCCTTCATATGGGCTGAAGAACAAGAGAAGGCATTCAATGAACTGAAGGACCGATTGATCAGCTCACCTATCCTGACGTACCCAGACTAGTATAAGGAGTTTCATGTACATATGGATGCCTCTAATTTTGCCATTGGAGCAACACTAGCACAAGTGGCAGCACACGGGTTGGACCATCCGGTATTCTTTGCCAGTCGGCTACTTTCAAGAGCTGAAAGGAATTACAATATGACTGAGCGTGAAGCACTAGGAATGGTTTACTTCGTACAGAAGTTCAAGCACTATCTCCTAGCCACACCGTTCACCTTTTATGTGGATCATCAAGCCTTAATGTATTTAGTGAACAAGTCGATCATTCAAGGACGAGTGAGCAGGTGGCTGCTATTGCTCCAAGAGTTTACATTTACCATCATCGTACGACCTAGTAAGAGCCATGTGATTGTTGACCAGTTGTCTAGAATCCGGTTGGGCGAACCTGCCAAGGGAGGGGTGAATGAAGATTTTTTGGATGCACACTTATTTTAGATCGTAGTGTTACCCTCATGGTATGAAAAGATTGGGGAATATTTGTCCACATCCATGTTTCTGAAAGAAATGCCACTAGCGGAAAGGAGAAAGCTCGTCTTGAAAAGTAAGACGTTCGAGTTGATCAATGGCTTGCTTTACAAGATGGGGCCTGATTAGATCCTCCAGAGATGTGTCATAGAAGAAGAGATACCAGGCGTACTAAAGGAGGCACACGAGGGTTTGGCTGGCGGTCATTTGGGACCATATGCTACAACGAGAAAAATTCTTTTGGCAAGCCTATGGTGGCTGACGATGCACATAGATGCTAGGGAGTGGGTGTTAGGTTGTGACACCTGCCAGAGGGTCGAGAAACCATTGAAGCGGGACTTTATGCCACTGCATCCCTCTCAACCGTAGGAGTTGTTCGAACGATGGGGATTGGATTTCATTGGACCATTGAAGGTAAGTCAATGGCATTGGTGACAAAACATTGTGGTTGCTACTGAATATCTGACGAAGTGGGCTGAAGCTAGAGCATTGCTAGACAACACAACACAAAGTACGACAAGATTTATCTATGAGCAAATAGTGACACGGTACGACATCCCCATTCAAATTACGAGTGATCATGAAGGGCATTTTGTCAATCATGTCATCAGGATGATGACAACGAAGTTTCGGATCTTTCACAACCTATCAATTCCGTACTACCCACGAGCTAATGGCTAGGAAGAGTCTACAAATAAAGTGCTCGTATCAGTTATTCACAAATCATGTGGCGTAGAAGAAGCCGACTAGGAAGAGAGATTACCAACCGTCCTGTGGGCATACCGTACAACATACAAGGTAATGACGGGCTACACGCCCTTTCAATTAATGTACAGTCAAGAAGCGGTGATGCCGATGGAGTACATGGTACCCAGCTTAAGGATGGGGCCGCGGGAGAATGGGTTGAGGATACTGAAAGTTTAAAAGAACGACTATACCAACTTAATAAACTGGACGAGCGAAGGAGAATGGCACAATGGGCGACGGAGAACATGCAGCAACAAAGGCAGTATTGGCACGATAAGCATCTCCGGCGAATGAATTTCCAGCCAGGACAGTTAGTTCTAAAATATAACGGCCGCAACAAAATTAAGCCGAGGAAGTTCAAAGTTCGTTGGCTAGGACCGTTCCGAGTTCAAGAAGTCCATGACAATGGCTCTATAAAACTTGAGAATTTAGATGGGTCACCCCTACCAAAAGCCATCAACGGCTCTAAGTTGAAGCAATATCAGGAAAGAAAGGAGAACGCCATCGCCATCAATATGCTGGGCTATGCTACCAAAGAAGATTGGGCTGTGAAAAAAGAGGATTCGCAAGAATATGATTGGGGTTTGGGAGGCCCCGACTATGCAGCCGAAGGAGTTTGGATGGAGTCAGGCGTAGATCAAATCATTGAAGAGAGGCTAGTGCAGAAAAGGGTAGAAGGTATTGCTATACCCCGGATGCACAAGCACCTGACCAATGCGGTATTCGGGACACCAGCACTATGGTGAAGAATGGGTGGACATTGGTGTTACATAGCTCCGTATGAAGGTCTCAGGCGAGGATACCTAGCGAAAGGATTAGACAATGAGGCGCAAAGAGAGAAGGAGGAACAAATCACCCATGAACGAAGTATGTGTCAACTTGAGGATGTTGATGATGAAGCAAATGATTGGAATGACGAGCAATGGGAAGCCTACTTTGAACGGACAGCTCCCTGTTTAAAGACAGTAATAATGACAAAAGACATGTTCATTTCAAGTGTAATAGAAGACATGTTCATCTTTGCAACAAGTTTAACTCACCACCTTCATTATTTCAGTTGAGACAGGTGACTTTTCAGTGGTTTTTCCATCAAATTTTGCAAACCTAAAGGTCTGATTTCATTTGCAATATGTGAGGTTATAGTCTAGTGCATGCCCTTTTGTATACAAATAGAGTTTGTCAAACAAATAAAAAGAAATATGCAATCCTATTGTCCCATGTGCTCCCTAGAGGATCATATCAATTTTATGATGTGTGACATCACATTGTTTAAATTATCAGAAGCCATTCCATCACATTCGATTTTTGCAAGGCAAAATTGTGCCAATGTTGTTAAAAGTGCACCTTAGGGTATGGGTGCAGATGTTTGATGGTAAAAACATGTAAATTATGGCACAGGTGCACACCCAGCAAGGAAGAAACTGATTTTTACACTTCTCTATCTTTGTCTATGAAGATGTCCTTAGACTTTATCTTAGGATGAAAACTTTCCTCATACAAAGGAGGATCTATCCATTTCTCTAACCAAACTTGATCTGCAAGGTCAAAATGCCCTTTTTTAGGTAGTGGAAGTTGTCTAGCAACCTTGACCCATTCTTCCTTTATGTGTTGTAGGCCATCATTCTTAGTCAGCAAGATGTTTTGATGTCTTCTTTCCTAACTACTGCTCCAACTAACACTTCAACTCCTACTTCTGCTACAAATATCACGTCAGCTCCAACTCTGGACTAATGGATTTCTAGAGTCAATTGTTTCCTACAACCTCCTTCATTCTTGTTGTTTCACCAATCAAAGATATTGTTTTATTTCCCAATTTTCCCCTCTACCTACACTCTAATCTTTTCCTAACTTTGTTCAAGCTTAATACCATTAATTTTGTCAATCTCCAGTACAATCGTTACTAGGAATCGGCCAACATTGGTTCTTTATGAATCTAACCTGACTTCATCTAAGAAACGGTTACTATTAATCAACTAAGTTATCGATTGCATATAAAAATATAAACTAAGAATGCATAACAGATAAAAGTAAATTATATTAACGTCCATAGATGACCAAAGGTAGGTCAAAAAGACTAGAGGTTACAGAAATTAACAGTAGAAAGTTATAGGAAGAGAGAACCTTACAACCAAAACAATAAAAGTACATAAGAAAAAATAAAGCACTAGCCACTAATAAATAGCAATTAAGGGTGAACAAGAGCCCCAAAAGAATGTGCTAATGAAGACTGGAAAGAAATCTCATCGAAAATCCCTATTTGCGATTGAAATGGAGGAGTCCTTTGAGCCATCATCGGTCATAGTAAGAGATAATGCTCGTCAAGGAGCATCCAAAGTCATAAAGCCACACTAGGATACCCTAGGAAGAATTAAAGCACTTCCTCTAGAAACTTCCCTAACATCCAAGGTTGGTGTGTATCTCCTATGGTAGAAAAGAAACTTGTAATTATAGAGTAACAAAATATACAACAATAAAAGCTTTAGGCAATAGAGTTTTCTTACATACATGTAGATCAAGGAAGCCCAATCCAAGATTAGACACTTTCCCTATCTATGATTATTCAATATAAAAGGGCCCAATTGTTGTCAATTAGAACAAGCCGTTGGGAACTGCTTCAACTAAACACAAACAACTAGTACATAGCCAACAAGTGAACTAACAACCACATACTAACTAAACATTACAAATCCATTTCATGCTAACTACACACATGGATCTATTCAACAAGGGTGATCAAATGGCTTGTTAGCAGAGGATCTTGTCAATTCTTTTCCTTTTTTCCTTTCTTTTCTTTTTCTTATTGGTCTAGGTGAACTATCTATCTTGGAAATCAAGGTCAATCAATCCAATCATTTGAAGTCTGAATAAAATTCAAAATTGTGTCTACTACTTGTTAGCAAGAAAACTGGGAACACAAACTGAAGTTTTGAACCCCAAGTCCTGGACTCAGTCATATAAAGGGAGTAATCATTTGATTAAGATAGAAAATCAACTAGTTAACCATATATAACAGAATATCAGACAACACAATGTACCCTACTTTCTGAGATACAGATGAATTATGATGTACAAATGCAACATGTCACCACAAAAGTTAAATTTCACCATTACATACTTTCTGCCCGACCTCATCAAATTCAAAACTTCTAAAATGGCAAGAGGCTGTGTTACTCACCTTAAATGAGCTAAGAAAAACTTGCAAATACTCGTATACTACGTCCACGAGGTCTCAGAACTTGCAGATGTTGTATATCTATGTCCACGAGATGTCAGAACTTGCAGATACTCGTTGTATATGTACTAACTCCACGAGGTATCAGAACTTGCAGATATTCATTGTATATCCACGAGATGTCAGAACTTGCAGATACTACATTTGCGTATATGTACTACCTCCGGGGTAGCCCGGAGACTACTTGGTCGTTTGTATCTCCATTTTATTTATTTTCAAATTAAGAATGGTCCTTTCTACGACCAAAACAAAGATATCGAGAACATCTTGAGGATATTCATTTGCTCATCCATTTATTTATTTTTGGCCAGATGGAATTCATCCTTTTCTAGAGCAACTGAAGCAACATTTAACTTTCTGAGTAGATTTACTAAGATGAGAGCAATAATAATTTTTTTTAATTTGTTAATTTTTTATTTTTTTATTGATGAATAGATTTCTATTAAAATCATTTATAAAAGGTATATTTGAGGTGGTTTTTTCTCACCAACACAAGTCAACATTTATAAATGTGAGTATTTTAAAAAAAATTATGATGAATAAGTTTGTATTATATTATTTTAAAAGAGATATTTGAGGTTTTCTTTTTTAATAATACAAGTCAATAGTCAATCTACTTCCATTAGTCTTAAATAATAATTGTAAATAATCAATCATGAGTGGCATAAAGTGAATCAGAGAACTTGTCGCTTTTACCGATTAATGGATTAAGAAACTAAGAGTAGGTAAAACAAATTTAAAAGTAGATTAAAACTGGAGATATTCAGAAAGGCAGCTGAATAGAAAGTGAAGCTGGAAAATGAAAGTCATTAAAAGAGGATGAATAAGGACATTACAAGGAGAACTTTAAAGAGGTTTAAACAATGAGTAGCGCAGATTTTAAAGTCGAAACTATAGCTGGGTGAAACCACGAAGAAGTTTTTTCACAATTCCACTCGAGCAAGGAGAGAATGCAATAGGATATCCAAGTTAAAACGAAATGATGGCTCTGAAATAGATGAGGCAATGATGATCTCTCAAGAGGCTGTCAACTTCTTCTCAAATCTGCTCAATAACTAAGAAGGATCCTACCTACATGAACAAACTGCCTTCCTCAAACATGTGCCTAAACTGGTGTGCAGAGAGCAGAATAGAGCACTTCTCAAACCATTCACAGAGGATGAAATTAGGGCTGCAACTTTTCAACTTCATCCAGACAAAGCACCTAGTCCGGATGGTTATCCGGCACTTTTCTTCCAGAGGTGCTGGAACTTCCTAGGAAAAGATATAGTTGAAGCACTGGAAGAAGCCAGGGCTGCAGGAGATATCCTAAAGGAAGTAAATAACACTTTTCTTGTGCTCGTCCCAAAGGAGAAGCCAAGCTCTTTGGAGGAATTTCGCCCGATAGCTTTGTGCAACACATTGTATAAGATACTCACAAAAACAATAGCAAATAGACTAAAGCCTCTAATGCCAGCCTTGATCGCTGAGGAGCAAACCGGCTTTGTCCCAGGCAGGTCAATCTACGAGGGTGCCATGATTGCCCAAGAAGTAATTCATTCCCTGCAGCACAACAAAAAGTCTGGCATGCTGATAAAGCTTGACATTAAGAAAGCTTACAACTCAATCGATTGGCGCTTTCTTTGCAAGGTATTGGAAGCCTACGGCTTTGATAAGCATTGGGTCAATTGGATCTTTAAGTGCATCTCCACTCCACGCTTCTCTATTTTGATCAATGGGGAGCCAGCTGTTTCTTCTCGGCCTCAAGGGGATTGAGGCAAGGGGACCCACTGTCTCCTTTTCTCTACATCCTGATGGCAGATACTCTGGGGCGCTCTCTCAATCAGGCTGTGGTGGAAGGCAGGATCCAAGGTCTGCAAGTCACGAGGGGTGTCCCTCCATGCTCACACCAATAGTTCGCGGATGACACTATGCTTCTCGACACCCCAAAGGTAGAAGAAGCTCGAGTATTCAAATGCATCCTAAATGACTATGGTAAAGCCTCAGGCCAGGTGGTTAGTGAGGCAAAGTCGAAAGTTTTATTTGTTAACACACCTCAAAGACTGGAATGTAAGGTGGCTCGAGTGCTCAACTTTAGGATTGGCCAATTCCCCATCACCTATCTTGGACTTCCACTTGCCACTGGAATCAGCAATTGCAGATTATGGGATCCACTAGTAGAAAAGATGGAAAATCGAATGGCTTCATGGGGTGGGAAATGGCTGTCATGGGCAGGGAGGATCGTAATGATCAAAGCAATGATCTCGGCATTGCCTATACCTTCTTTCATTTCTTGCTCTCTCCAAGAGCAATGCCTCCACGATGAATCGAGGTATGAGGAGATTTTTCTGGCAAGGGACATCAGAACAAAAGAAATACCCTCTCATCGCTTGGGATGCTGTATGCAAAGCAAGAAACAACGGTGGGGTTGGAATATGTAACATCCTAAAACAGAACCAAGCTCTGGGCGCAAAGCTGGTTTGGAATGTCTACACCAACGGCAAGGCAAAATGGGCGAGGATCTTGAAACACAAATACTTGGAAAGTCAAAATACGAATAGCATACTGCTAACAAAGCACCTCCCGCAGGGCTCCAGGATTTGGAACTTCATGAAGGCTTGTAGACCCCTCATACTCAAGCATCTGTCATGGGACATCAAGGATGGTAGGAATGCGAACTTCTGGGAGGATTTCTGGGGAGGATTCCCGAGCCTTGACAGCATCACCACAATGGAGCAATCGAAAGTAAAGCTACAACAATCATGGGGCTCAAAGGTAAGAGACTACATGTGCGAACAGTGGTGTGATGGGCGTCTGATATGGTCTTGGAGAGACCTAAGCACAGTGCAAATTCAAGGGGAGGATAGGGAGGCATTGCAGGGAATTCTACGGAAGAGAAACATTCAGATCAGACCGGGTGAGGATAAACTAATCTGGGCCAATTCGAAGTCAGGAAACTACAGATCCAAAGAAGGCTACCTAACACTTTGTGCAGAGGAGAGCAAATCTACACTGCCATTAAAGCTTTGCTGGGGTAAGTCTTGCCTCCCAAAGGCAGGAACCTTTGCTTGGGCAGCGATGCAAGACAAAATATTAACAGCAGACAAATTTAGGAAAATGGGATATGCAGGCCCAACTTGGTGTGTGCTCTGTAAGAATGCGGAAGAGGATGCAAATCATTTACTGGTATGTTGCCCTTTTGCACAGGCATGCTGGAGGTGGTTGTGCACTAAGCTAGGCTGGTCTTGCACATTGCCAAACGATATCTTGTCTGTTTTCTCCTATTGGCCAATTCTTAAGAAAGGATCCTTGTATAATGTGTTATGGAAGCTTTGCCCGTCTCTTTTGATATGGGAGCTGTGGAAGGAAAGGAACAGGAGACTCTTTACGAACATAACAAGAAGCTTTCCCACTTTTGTTAGCCACCTTGAGGCTGCCATAGTTGAAACAACAAACAGCAGAGTAATGTTAAGAACGGGTGAAGACATCCAATTCACAGATTGGGATGCCCAAATGAGGAAAGGATGGCATGGTTTGAAAGTTCCCAAGCCAGGACAAGTGAGGCAGGAGAAGAAGTCATCAAACCGTACTGATGCGGTGTGGCAGCCACCCCAAGAAGGCTGGTTCAAAATGAATTTCGATGGAGCATCAAGAGGCAACCCAGGTATCTCTGGGGCTGGATGCATCATCAGAGACTCTCAAGGTCAAACGCAGGCAACCCGTTCCATCCCATTGCCAGAAGGCACAAACACGGTGGCAGAGATGCAAGGTCTGTTATGGGGCCTCTACCTCTGCAAGGAGCTGAGCTTGCCAAGGATAGTAGTGGAAGGCGACTCAATGGTGTTAGTGCAAGCAATCAAAACAGGGAAACTCCAAAATTGGAAGCTTCAACCACTGCTGGACGAGGAACTCAAGGTACTCCATGTCTTTTCTTGTTTTGAGATCAGACATACCTTCAAGGAAGCGAATGGTGAAGCAGAAAAGCTGGCAAATGATGGCGCGGATGGGCTTAAGAGCACTGTTTTTAGTTTCCCCATAGAAGACTAAATGTTTCAGGAACACTAGCATCGGACCTTGCCTCTATTGGCTGGGAGTCTTAGGAGTCAGCATCTAATCGTGGGGTCTGCCCTGGTGCTTACCTGACTGAATCTTTGGGCATGACCGGGTCTAGGAGATACTTTGTATCATCTTTGCGGGTTCCTCTCATGGTCGCCGGGTGTTTTGGGCTTGATCCAGGCCTATAATATTTTGCAAAACTAGCATTGTATTATTTGAATTTGACCTTTAATACAATTCACAATTTACGTACCAAAAAAAAAT
>VDFB02224621.1:0-15417 GCA_007258455.2 Sequoia sempervirens
TAACTAAAGTCTTATTTACTTATGACTCACGACCGACCAAGTACATTCTCGGCCAACTACAAGACCAACCAAGTATAGGAGTTACATTTTTTTAATGAAAAATATATGAAACATAGTATGCATCTTGGTATTTGCTAAGGATGAAAGGGATGAGAAGGATTCCAAACAATTGCACTTTGGAACAAAACATGACAAGGAATTTTTAGCTGAATGGGAAATTCTTGAAACAAAGTGAATGGTTCTGTACCCTTTGTGTGCCAAGTAAATAAAGCATCTTGAAGAGAGATATTCTAGGGAAAGGTTATCCATTGCGAGATGGGGCACAGTATACAAAGGTATTTGGCAATTGTTGATCTTATTTAGGGACAACTATGTGGTTTTAGCCTTTAGGAATATTTTTATTTGCATGCAAGTACTTGTAGATTTTGCAATAAGCATAGAGAGAGCACATAGGACTATAGCAAAAAATAACATATGTAAATGAATATAGTGGTGTGTTATTGGTGTGACTAGAGCAACTATGGTGTAATGTCGCCAACTAGACAACCTTAGGAATTTGCAATCTCCTTGACATGTGCAAGTTGAAATGATGAAAAACACAAATGTAGATCCCACACTTGTAAGAAATTAATGTTGATCATCAATATGTTGAATTTGCAAGCTGAAATATTCCGAACCAATTTTTTCACTTTTTTTATTACAATAAGCAATGCAACACACATCCGTTAGGGTTAGCGCTTAAACCAAAACGATGCAGAATACAACTCTAACCAAGAATGTAGACCAGGATCCCGAGTTGGGCAAGGTGTGAGCATATGGTCAGAGGATCTCAGTGCATGCTGAAAGAGTAACTCTAACCAATAATGTGTCGAAGGAGGACGAGCATATGGTTAGAGGATCCCTACCAACTACAATTGTTGAAAGTAAACTCGACGCCAAGAATGTGCTATCCAACCCAGGGTGGGAATGGAACTACCATATGGCGGAGATGCTACAATCTACAATGCAATTCAAATGTAAATAGGCGGCAAGCCAGCCTCTTCCACTTATTCAGTGGGTATTACAAAAAACATGAAGAGAGATATTAAGAAATGCTGACAGTACTACTAATCAGCTTACAAGTAATAGGAAGTGCCTACAAGAACAAGGATTAGAAGCTCTTCAATTGCTGCAATAGTAAATGTGACCTCCGCCAAGCTTAATATGACTTCCTAACACCAATCCTTCACCAAAATGCAATTTACTCAAATCTGATATGACAGACCAGCAGCTTGAATGACAGAACCAGCATTCTAATAACTCACTAAAATGCACTTTTCTCACTCAAAACTCACTCTATTAATATGGAATCAAATGCATAACACCCTAAAGAAGATGGCGACCAAGTTGGAACATTAAAACCACACCCATAAACCCTTAACCATTTCTTGCACAAATCCCAAGAAAACTCAAATGGTACGGCCCTCTAAGAAGGGCGATTTTCTTTTATAAAATTCAATGATTTGTCAAAAAATCTGAAACTTGTCAAATAGGGGCGCCCTTACCAAGGAAACACAATGAGACAATACCCATAACCAGCATATTTTTATTTTCAATGATATGAATGAAACTACAAATCAGCCATGATATCAACAACTCCAGATTTTTGATATGAAATGCAATAAACTGAATTGCAAAGAAAAACTCAAGCTACAATGCAAACCTCACTACAAAATCCTCTCAACAAAAAGCAAACTTCTCCACTAGATGCTATCTTTCAAGCACGAAGTCGAGCCAAGGCTAGGAGGCATTCATTCCTCGAAGCAATTCCGACACCATTTCGGCAGCATAACAATATTCAAGACATAAGATGTGAAATGAAGACTCAAGGCTCCCTTTTATAATTTTGAGAAGACCCTCCAGAAGCTCCCAGAAGGTACGCCCAAACTTCAAGATGCTTTTAGGTTTTGACTTGACCATTGACCAAGCAAAAAGGTGGCGTCCCATTTCAAGTGAGATAAAAATCATTTTTAAATAAAATATCAAGCTCTCCAAGGATGGTGTACTTTTCGTCTTGAGCATTTTTTGACCTTAGAACATCAAATATTTCTTAATGAAATAAGCACCCTCAAAAGTACCTCTTTTAAAAACAACATAAAGTTGTCTCCTTAGGCCAAGGGGTCCCAATATTAAATTATAACATTTTTCTGATTAAATTCACTTATCTCAAAAAAAGTAAATCAGAAACACGAAACAAACATATAAGCTGATACGATAGAGGGAAGCCAGCGAGGCTGGAACTAACCTATCCCGCGCCGAAAATAGGGTACTAAAATAGTAAATTCGAGTTCTTGAGCGTAAAGCAGAGTCACACCACTACCGAAGCTCTTTGAAAACCTTACAGAAAGAATTAGCAATTCAATCGCCAAATTTCGACAACAACAACCTCCAAAGCGAAGGAAACCTAATTTTCGCCTTCAGGAGTAGCCTGCGAGATATAGAAATAGACCAACCGATCCAGCGAAAGATCATTAACGAAGGGACGTGCACGATCCGCCCTCTCCCAAGACCCTTGTCCTCGAAACAATCGGCTTTGGATATAGCAGTCTCTCATTCTCCCAAGTCGCATCCTCCATAGGCAAGTTTTTCCACTTCACCAAGTACTCTCTGATTGTTCTTTTTCTTAAACAACTCTCTGGAATCAAAACTAAATGTCCTTCTTCATCCAAAGGTGGTAATTGTGATGAAGCAACAACTGTGTGTCCAAGTGCCTTCTTGGTAGAACCGTGAAGACATTATTGACACTACGCTATTTGAAGATAGCTCTGACTCATAAGCTTCGCTCTAACCTTTTTGACCAACTGAATGGCCATAGAAGCGAGGGTTTGAGCTTCTCGACTCCACTCTTCTTGAGAGTGAAGCGTATGAAGAACGTAGTCGAAGATAAACCATATCTCCAACCTCAAAAGAGCGCTCAACACGCCGCTGATCAGCGTACATCTTCTGTTGATTCTATGCAATCTGAAGGTTGTTCTTCAAGGATTTCAAGATATCTTGACTCTGCTGCAACAAATCTTTGGCTTGAGGGGCTTTGCTATCACCAAACACCAAATCAGCAAAGCTAGGTGCCTCATAACCGTAAAGAGCCATAAAAGGTGACATCCTTATTGACATGTGAAAGGAAGAATTGTAACAATACTCTCCTATGTGAAGCCATTTCACCCATGCTCTTTGCTGTTCCGAAACATAGATTCTCAAATAACCTTCCAACCACTTGTTCACTATCTCTGTTTGTCCATCGGTTTGAGGGTGATAACTAGTGCTTGGAGTAAGCACCGTACCACTCATCTTAAAGACCTCTTGCCAAAAAATGCTTAGGAACTTGCTGTTCCTATCACTCACAATGTTTTTCGGCAACCCATGCAATCTAAACACCTCATGGAAAAACAAATCTGCAACTTGAGCTGCTGAAAAAGAGCTAGTAATGGCAAAGAAGTGAGCAAACTTTGTCAATCTGTCCACTACAACATAGATACAATCTTTGCCTTGGACCTTTGGCAATCCAGTGATGAAGTCCATTGATATGCTTTCCCATTTTTGATTGGGAATGGGGAGAGGTTGCAGCAGACCAACTGGTAGAGTATGCTCATTCTTGTTCATCTGACAAGTGGGACACTCCTGGATGTAGCGTTGAACTTCTCCCTTCAGCCCTTTCCAAGAAAATCTTTCCCGAATCTGCTTATATGTCTTGAAGAAACCCTGATGACCAGAACGTGGAATGTCATGGAGTGTCATCAAAATCTTCTTTTTGAGCTTAGAATCAGCCACCAAAAGGATTCTACCCTTGTAGTGTATCAACCCTTCAACCACCTTGTACCTTTCGTCATGAAAAGTACCTTCAATGATGCTGGTTGCAAACTAATTTTTGGCATAATCAGCAAGCAACATTTCCTTCCAATCAGCAGTAAGCTCACACAATGAGCTCAAATGAGGTCTCCTAGATAGAGCATCAGCCACAATATTGTTTTTCCCTTTGACATATTCAATGTGTCAAAATTGTAAGCAAACTTACTCACCCACTTTGTTGTCTCGTTCAAATCATACGATGCATGAAGTGCTTAGACTATTGTGATCTTGACCTGAAACTTGCTCCCCGCAATCTTGTCTAAACAGCTATTGCGTGCATGATTTGCAGAAGCATTTCCTTGTCATAAATGGAAGTAGTCATTTCGGCACCTCTTAACTTTCTGCTCTCAAACACAATGGGATGCTTGTCTTGCATCAAAACAGCCCCAACACCTTCTCCGGATGCATCACACTGTAGCTCGAAGGGCTTGGAAAAATCTGGAATAGCCAAAACCGGACAAGAGCTCATGATCTTAAATTTATCAAAAGTAGTTTGAGCCTTTTCTGACCAACAAAAAGCCCCCTTTCTCGTGAGGTCAGTAAGAGGAGCAGCATTTTGTGAGTAGCCCTTCACAAATCTTCTGTAAAAACCACAAAGACCCAAGAACCCTTTCAAATGAGTCAAGTTCTCTGGAGGTGGCCAATCAACTATTGCCTTGATCTTTTCAGGGTCAACCTTCACTCCATTAGCATTGATTATGTGACCAAGGTAAAGTAGCTCTTTCATTCCAAATTCACATTTGGATTCTTTGGCAAACAAACTCTCTGATTCTAGGATGCTAAGCACTTCCTCCAAGTGCTTGAGATGTTCTTCCCATGTCTTGCTGAAGATAAGGATGTCATCAAAAAATATCAATCTGAACCACTCAGCGCTTACGAAGACTCTATTCGTAAGGCGGAAGGGAGGCGAGAACGATAGTCAGCAAATGGCATGACTAAAAACTCGAAGTGGCCATAGTGACATCTAAATGTTGTCTTCTCAACATTAGACCCTCTCATCTGAATCTGGTAGTAGCCCGACCTCAAATCAATCTTTGAAAAGAACTTGGCTCCATGTAGCTCATCAATGAGCTCATCTATCCTCAGAATGGGGTATTGATTTTTGATGGTGCTTTGATTCAAAGCACGATAGTCCACACACATGCGAATGGTACCATCCTTCTTCTTCACAAGAACAACTGTTGAAGCGAACAGACTCTTACTTGGACGAATGAAGCCCATCTCCAAGAGTTCCTTAATGTTTTTCTCAATCTCATCCTTCTGCTTCTTAGGGTACCGATATGGAGTTGTGATAACTAGCTTAGCCCCTTCCTTGAGCTCTATGACATGCTCTGAACCCCGTTCAGGAGGTGGCCCAGGAGGTAAATCAGCAAACACCTTGCTCTTCTTGGTGAGTAAAGACTGAATATCAGGAGGATAGTCCCTCTTTGTTTCAACCGGACTAGCTGGAAGAATCGTACATTCCGCAGCCCACTCAACTTGATCTTGCCGAATCAGCCTTGCCATTCTCTTGAATGACACAATCCGAGGACCACCATTTGACATTCCCCTTAGCACCACCTTCTTCCCATCGGATTGGAACTTAAGTTCCATGGTTTGCAGATTTAGAGAAATCTCTCCAAGTGAACTCAGCCATTGAATGCCTAGAACGGCATCCGTATCTCCAATGTTGACTACATAGAAGTCATCTTTGACTTCATAGTTGCCCAATTGCATAGTCATGTTTGAAATCTTCTTGGTGCAAGAAATGTGAAACCCATCAGCAACCATAACCTTGAAGCCCTCAAATTCTTCTGTTTGCAGCCCCTTCTTTGACACCACAACTTCATCAATGAAGTTATGCGTTGCTCCAGTATCAATACAAGCAACTATTCGCTGCCCCTTAATCATCCCTCGAACTTTGAAGGATTCATTTTGTAACGACCCAGATGCACATAAATTAAAATTTTCCAATTCTCACTTTAAACATGTAAGGTAACAAGTAACAAAGATAATACAATAAAAATTTTCCTTTCTTTATTGATAAATACGTACAAGTTACAATATGTTTCCACATGAATTTCATTTTCATTGCAAATATAAATCAGAGTTCAAAAGTAATGCAGTTACATACGCCTTCGTAGCTTTTGCACAAATAAGTAGAATGTCAGTCGCTTCCTTTCAAATCTTGGTACATCACGGTAACTGGCGTGGAGGAGAAACATCACTCGGTGGCTTTTCGTAACCGCGGACTTACCAATGGGTCCCATGCGATCATTTGCAATGAGCGGCCCTTGAAGAGGAAGACGGTTGAACATCCTTTAACGATTACCAACTGAGCATAGTGCTGTGTCCTACACACTAGATTCTTGTATCCCACAATCTCAACCTAGTATGTACTTATTGGACAACTATGAACTGACAATGTAATCATCTTCTAATCAAAGAGGACGTACGTACATTACATTACTATGGCCATAGTATTTTGGTTCAATAAACGACTGAGTAAGTCATCTATCACTTACACTACTCAGGGTCGATTTGCCTTTGGGCTTCCTTACTCTACGCGTAGGACGTGTCCTTCAGTGGGCTTAGTATACCCCAGACTACCTACCTCAAACAGTTTACTAGAAATGAGTCTTTAAGCAAGTGTTTGCTATCCTATCTCTTGTTTCCGGAATTATTTATCCTAGGAGAGAGCTTTCTAATGTTAACCTAATAACACAAGCTAGGATTACACTTTGTTTAAACATCATTTCGTTCCTAGAATTTATTACATATTCTACGTATTCTCCATATACGAAGATCATACAAGTTTAGAACTTCAAACAGTTGCATAATCATTTATTACTACCAATCAACTATCATACACAAAAGACAGTCTTGAAGTGCAATGCATATAATTCCCTATTAATGCATATAACCAAATAGAATCCTTTCTTTTTCAAAACCCCCTTCCTAATCACATTTAAATCTCTTCTTTCCAAAATCCCATTCCTAATTAAATCTTCTTTAATTAAATTGAATGCAACAAGTTATTCTTTTAACTGTACTGATATTCCCTAATCCTTACCCATGCATAAGTATTCCCTAATCCTTACCCATGCATAAGATGAAATTCTTTTAAATCTTTATGCCATAAAAGATTATCATCAACAAATGGTTACTAAAACAATTCATTATTCTCAGTTCAATACAGACAGTGAATACAAGACAGTAAAGAAAATAACTTTAAAGTTTTTAAACTTTAATTCAGAATCATGCCTGTTTTAAGCTCCTTTTCCAGTAATACTCCTTCAGAAATCTTCTAATGTTGTTCCCAGCTAACAGTATCCTCACTCAAAAATTTCTCCAAATAAAGAATTTTATTGTTGTCTCACAGAAATTTATACTGAGAAAACTCAGCACACACTGAAACACTTGAAACAGATAACTAGCACAAACTCACAATATTTGCAGTGGATAAACTCTTTCTAAAAACGTCAAAGAAGAGAAAAATCTGAAGTGAATTCGAATGAGAGCTTGTGAGGTATTTATAGGTCGCAGTTAAAACAACTTCCCCATTTCTGGGCATGAATATTGACAAATTTCAATATTTACTCAGTCAAAGTGATACCTGCCATGCATCCAAACCTTTAGTCATGTTCTTTTATGATGAATCGACTCCTATACAGCCAGCAATTCGAAGAATCTTTCAACTTGAAACCAAAACGAAATCTATAGTCACGTTTTTTTGCCAGGCGTCAGAATTTTTCATGATATTTTTGCTGCGTTTTAGGTTAAGTCCCAAATCGACCCAGCTCAGTTGTTTGTTGCTATTTTCTGGTTTTAAAACTTTGACATTGTCTTCTTCCATTCCCAGCTGTGCAGGGAGCTCCGCCATTTTCACGGGTAAGTTTTCATTTTATATTTTCTTTCATCTCCTTAAGTTCGACTTTTAAATTTTCCTTTTTGCTTTTTCAAATGCATTTTGAAAGGTTTAAGTATTATACACGGCTATCTTCTAATATTTAAGCTTTCACAATAATAAAATGCGAATTTAATCTTTCCATAAAAAATGCGAATTTAATCCTTTCATAAAAATGTGAATTTCATTCTTTGAAATTGAAATTGTTTTAATAATTTCTATTTATATATTTTATTTATTATTGTGTTATTTTAAACATTAATATTTATTTGTATATAAACGTATTTATATATAAATAAATATTAATTTTAATATTACCACATTTAATCAATAAAATATACAAATATATATTATTATTTATATATTCTTTATGTATTGATAAATAATCACCTTATATATTTATACATAAATATATATGTAATTCCCTCAGACAAAACAAAGTTCCCTTATTTATTTTATTATAAAATACTATTATAGTCTTTAAATATATTAATAAATAAATATTTAAATACCCGAGTATTAAATATTTATATTTAATATAACTATAATAATTTTATATATAATCGGTAATATTTAATTACTTAAATATATATTTAACAAATATATAAATATATCGAGAGCCAGTCAACAACCCGATATTTATATATATATATATATATTTACGTAAAGTCAACAAGGAATAATAATATAATATTATTATTAGTATGTATTTCTCTGTACGCAGTGTTCACATAAATGAATGTATATCATGTCATTACGTACATATGGGCATATCCATCTGTCAAGCATATGTATGTATTTGACATGTATATTCATAGGAATACATGTACACGTATACACTATACACATACTCACTTGACCTTTTAACGTATATCCATTCACGTTTTTTCCAAATCATGGTCAAAGCATAGTAAGTTAGACAAACAAGTAATCATCACTTTTCAAAGCACAAAGAAGTAAACATAACTCCAAGCCTAAGGATGACTTATCTAGACTAACATAACTGACTTGGTTTCTCAAAACCTATACTAACGTGTGTGTATGCTCATTTGGTACTTTCGTTCTTGCGGAGCAAAGTTCCATCACGGTGATATCTCTCACCACGTCGGTCATGCACACCATATGACGACCGGCGCGATCGCGTATGCTCATAACGGCGAGCCATGAAACATTTCAAAAGTTAGATTATTCATAAATCAATAACCTTCTATTCTCCTTTATGCAATATTTCACCAAGAATAACATCAAATGAAACATCATTCATATTGAAAACAAGGTGCAAGCATCATTAATTCACCTCTAGAATTCATATTTACTCTATCTAGTGATGGTAAATTGTAACGTCCCCAGGATGTAGTAATTTTTTTTTGAAAGCTCAAAAGTTGAGCCAAAGTGCCCCCACTTCCTTTTTCATCTTCAGACTCTTCTGGGGCTCTTTCCACTTTGCTGTCATCAAAATTAGACTGTTGGTCTGAAAAAATAGAATTACTTTCTTCAGCTGAATAGTATTCAATTTGATGAATTTTGACTCCCTTTGGGCAAATATGATTTTGGGACCATTTTTCTCTACACTGGAAACATAACCCCTTTCTTCTGAGTTTGTTAAGTGTCTCTGGATCCAACCTTGTGACATGAGTTTTATGCGGTTTGAACTCCTTATGGTGAGGTCTTTTTCCTTTGTCCTTGTGAAATGATGGCTTGGATTGAAATTTGGCTTTAGGAGCAGCCCACTCCATATTTCTTGCTTTCTTCATCGCCTCTTGTAAGGAGGGTGGATCAAAGGCTTTAATCCAACCCTTGAGTGGTTCCATAAGCCCTTCACTGAATAGGATCACCAACCGCCTCTCGGTGATTCCCGTGACCATTACTGAAAGCCTCTGAAATTCAGCTATGTAAGCATCAACTGTGCCATATTGTCTAAGCTATGCCAATTCTCTGAAATGCACTTCTGAATCCTTTTTCTCAAATCTCTCTATGAGTCTATTAGTGAACTCATCATAAGTAGTGATAGACCGATGACCCAAGGTGACTAGGCCATGGTACCACCACTTGTGTGCTACCCCATCTAGGTGTAGCGTAGCGAACTTAATTGCCTCCTCTTCTACCATGGGTCTAAGAGCTAGATAGTTGTCTAACTTTTGTATCCAAGTTCTTGCTGAACTGCTGTCACTCCCATCAAAATGTAGAAGCGTCACCTTGCTGATCGCTTGATGCAAATCCCTCTGTACTGTTGTTCCCCTATGTTCATGATGTCTTCCTTGTCCTCTATTCTTCCTCTTATGATCCACAAAGTCATTGTAAGACATGTCTAACTTGATTTCATCAAGGAGAGAATCATACTCAGCACAGTTGATTCTCAACTATTCCACAAATGATGCATTTTCTTCCGGATCAGGTGGAGGGTTTACTGGTGCCAAGAAGGTGGGTTTAAATGGCCTGGAAGAAATGTATGTGCTATTTGAAGTAGGCTGGGCAGCATGTCCATTATTCTGGTTGGAGGCGCTGTGTTCTCCCGTATGCCCTAGATTGTTCTATGGAATTGGGTTCTGACCCATTTTTCCCATCATGAAAGATATCATATCCATCATGGCGTCCATCTTCCTCTCGAACCTTCTTCCCGGACTTGGTGTTCTTTCCCTTCCTTTCCCACTTTCATCTCTGTTGTTGGTAAACCTCTCATTACCACCCACTGACCTCTCACCTTCCACCATTTCTGTTTCCTAAGAAGACTCCCAATGAGCCCTCAAAACCTCTGATGTTGTCTGACCTTCTGGAACTTGATGCCACTGAAACTGACTTGTAGCCTTCTTGTCTTCCCTTGCTAAGTATCTTCTTTCTCTATCACTCATAGAAGGTTTGTTTCACAGGACGGCAGGATGTGTGGCTCTGATACCACTGAAATATTCCGAACCAATTTTTTCACTTTTTTGATTACAATAAGCAATGCAACACACATCCATTAGGGTTAGCGCTTAAACCAAAACGATGCAGAATACAACTCTAACCAAGAATGTACACCAAGATCCCGAGTTGGGCAAGGTGTGAGCATATGGTTAGAGGATCTCAGTGCATGTTGAAAGAGTAACTCTAACCAAGAATGTGTCCAAGGTGGACGAGCATATGGTCAGAGGATCTCTACCAACTACAATTGCTGAAAGTAAACTCGACGCCAAGGATGTGCTATCCAACCCAGGGTGGGAATGGAACTACCATATGGCGGATATGCTACAAGCTACAATGCAATTCAAATGTAAATAGGCGGCAAGCCAGCCTCTTCCACTTATTCAGTGGGTATTACAAAAAACATGAAGAGAGATATTAAGAATTGCTGACAGTATTACTGATCAGCTTACAAGTAATAGGAAGTGCCTGCAAGAACAAGGATTAGAAGCTCTTCAATTGCTGCAATAGTAAATGTGACCTCCACCAGGCTTAATATGACTTCCTAACACCAATCCTTCACCAAAATGCAATTTGCTCAAATCTGATATGACAGACCAGCAGCTTGAATGATAGAACCAGCACTCTAATAACTCACTAAAATGCACTTTTCTCACTCAAAACTCACTCTATTGATATGGAATCAAATGCATAACACCCTAAAGAAGATGGCGACCAAGTTGGAACATTAAAACCACACCCATAAACCCTTAACCATTTCTTGCACAAATCCCAAGAAAACTCAAATGGTATGGCCCTCTAAGAAGGGCGATTTTCTTTATAAAATTCAATGCTTTGTCAAAAAATCTGAAACTTGTCAAATAGGGGCGCCCTTACCAAGGAGACACAATGAAACAATACCCATAACCAGCATATTTTTATTTTCAATGATATGAATGAAACTACAGATCAGCCATGATATCAGCAACTCTAGATTTTTGATATGAAATGCAATAAACTGAACTGCAAAGCAAAACTCAAGCTACAATGCAAACCTCACTACAAAATCCTCTCAACAAGAAGCAAACTTCTCCACTAGATATTATCTCTCAAGCACGAAGTCGAGCCAAGGCTAGGAGGCATTCATTCCTCGAAGCAATTCCAAACTTCAAGATGCTTTTAGGTTTTGACTTGACCATTGACCAAGCAAAAAGGTGGCGTCCCATTTCAAGTGAGATAAAAATCATTTTTAAATAATATATCAAGCTCTCCAAGGATGGCGTAGTTTTCTTCTTGAGCATTTTTTGACCTTAGAACATCAAATATTTCTTAATTGAATAAGCACCCTCAAAAGTCCCTCTCTTAAAAACAACATAAAGTTGTCTCCTTATGCCAAGGGGTCCCAATATTAAATTATTACATTTTTCTGATTAAATTCACTTATCTCAAAAAATGCATCAAAGGCCAAAACCAAACATACCAACTGAACTGATAGCTGAGGGAAGCCAATTGAACTAGAACCAACCTGTCCACTGCCAAAAATAGAATTTACTAAAAATAGTAAATTCCAGAAAGTGCTTGGAACACAAAGCAAGTCACACCACTGCGAAGCTCTCTGAAAACCCAGAAAGAATCCACAATTCAATCACCAAATTTCGAGCAACAACAACCTCCAAAACAGGAAACCCTAATTTCACCTTCCGAGTAGCCTACGGGTCTCCGGAATAGGCCAACGGTCAACTGAAAAGATCATGCTCGAGAAGGGGACATTACACAAGCCCTTATCAATAAAAATTAAAAATACACAACTACAAACAACAGATTCAACATCCACAAGCTGATATGAAATTTGGAACACTCAAATGACAAAAATATGAAAAGTACTAGTAGATTTGGTATACAATAGTCGGTAACCTTTAATGTAATGTCCCCTTCTTAAGCATATTTAATTTGTGAACAATTAGCCTATTTTCCAAGTTTTCCCATAGGCTAATTGGTCGATAAGGTAGAACTCCAACTTTCTTGGAGAGCACAAGATTGATCAAGTGATCTTGGTGAGCCTCACGAGGCTTTCAAAATGCGATTTTGTCTCTTTGGGATCTCTCCAAACTTCTTGGAACAACATGCTATTTTTAGAAATTGTCCAAGTTGCATCAGTTCATCGTCCTAAGTCCTCAGTAATATTATGGTATGGTCAAAAACTCACATTTGTCTCATTTTGATGCATTCCACAACTTTGGTTCATTTATTAAATTATTAAATAATTATAATTTAAGTTGTCTCTAATGTCCCATTTTGATGGAGTTTGATTGATTGAAATTCGCACTCCGAAAGGCTTTCTTATTATTGATTGATTATATCTGATCAATAATTTATTCTCTATGGCTGTGTTTTATAAGGAGGCGGCACAGTACTCCTGAATATATTAATAGTTTAATACAATGTGTATGAAGAAAAGGTGATCAATAAACTTGCTATGTCCATCTAATTAGATATCGGCTGGTCAAATATATATAATTGCTTCAAGTGGGAAATAATGTAAAATCAGACCTGATTGATTCATAGCAGGGGAATCGAGCTTTGTGGGAAGATTATTATCAAATATATTTAGCCACCATCTTTCATATTGAAGCCATGATTAGCCAAAAGGCATCATATATTTCATAAACAAGGGAGATAGTATTAATGAGTGCAGCCTTCCAAAATCAGAATCGCATCCGTCTGGATGTCAACGTTGAATAGGAGGGAACAATTGCAATTTATATCTTCAGAAACTCTGATCGCAATGCTCTATCTAGAACCTCGAACCGCCTAATATTGGACGCATGAGGTATTTGCGAATATTCTGATATAGCGCCAAAGAAAAAAGGGAAATCGCTCAAGCATAATGTCGTAAACTGAGACAACGAAGTAAATAGGGGGCATCAATCCTTAACACATAATTGCATGTTCTTAAAGGTCTGATCAGAGACTGCAATCATATTGATGCCACATTTATATGACACATTCAATCGCATGAGTTTAGAGTATTCAAGCAGAGACAGTAGTTATTTATCCTTGTCAAACTTTAGTTCTTGAATTAATTGTTAATTCAGGGTTTTATTTTAGAATTTTTATCAGAAAACTGTTATTACTATTACCATCATAATATCCATTCTTATTCATATAAATAATGGTTCAGCATAATCAGAAGTTAGAGTTGTCTCTAGAGGTTTATAACTCTTTATAATCTTCCTCTTGTAATATTGATTTATGGGCATATGTTGATATCTTATGTATAAAATAAATGCGGGATTTAAGGTAATCCTACAAGGAACATTACAAAGTACAACCTCTGCTTTGTTGACAAATTGTTTAAATTGTCAACCCTTAATGGATTAAATCGTAAAAACTACCAATCCGGAGCAAGGGTTATTACTCTTGGTATCAGAGCTGGTGAACTTGCCAGCCTGTTGGGGAAAGTCAAAATTTAGATTATGATATTGAGAGCATGGCACCAAAGGATAGACAATGGTTAGTAAAAGCATTACAAGAAGTTGGTAACAAGCTTGACAATCAACACCAATCAAGAAATGATATCTTCAACGCCTTGAATGAACTAGAGGGATATTTGAGTTTAGTGGAGCACTCACCTTCAAATTCATTACAGCTAGCTCTTGTTCCTATAGTAAACTAAGGCAATCAAAGTTGTTGAGGCATCTTGATAATGAAATCAAGCTAGTGGTTACTTCATGCTTAAGTGAGATTTTAAGAATTTTGGTACCTCTAGTTCCCTATGACGATGACACCATGAAGGAGGTATTGCACCTTATGGTAGATAGTTTCCAAAACCTAGATGACATAAGTAGTAAGCATTACTCAAGAAGGATGGACATATCAAAGATATTTTCAGAAATTAGAGAAAGTAACCTTCTTTTGGACTTAGGGTTGCAATATCTAACCTACGATATGTTTTATCATTTCTTTGTCACAATTAAAATGTACATAATAAAGGTTTGTTTGCAGCCATGAAATATATTATGATTCTAACTATCTAGGAGAGTGATGCTTTCTCTCGACCCACCATGTCTATACTATGGACTGTTTGGAAACAAGAATGGGTTCCCTCTTCATTTGCGTATATATTGTTCCTCAATGTGTTCATACAATGTGAGGAAAAATTAAAACCTCACTTGGAAAAAGAAGAGCAAGAGAGGATCAATTCAGAAAATGAATGGGAGGAAGTTCCTTTAGTTGTACATATAGAAGATGAATGCAATAAAATACAAGATGTGGAAATTGCTCATAAGGAGGAAGATAAATCTTCATACGTTTCTTCTATCACAAATGAAACAAGTACTTGGGTTCATGAGGGTTATGAGACAACCACTAATACAGAGTTAATACATAAGGATCAAACTAAAAATGATAATGGATTCACATCTGCTATAGATGATAATTTCTTTCATTTCAATGATGCAGGAAATTTTTGGTTTGACTACCAAAATGAGCCTACAAAGAATGCATGTGAAATTCCTTTTGACCCTAAGGTTGCTCTTACTCCATCTCAAGGATCATGCGTTGAGGATGACATAGAAGGGATTGGAACTATTAATCATAAATTAGATTATGTGCAGTCACTTAGGGATAAGGATTTTGGTAATAATTTTCCCTCACCTTTTGAGGAGGACATGGTCTCCTCTAATCAGTCAATCGTTACTAATGAGAAGAGTACTCCTAACAAAAGTGAATCGAAAGAGATGTTATATGACAGTTCAAGGCACCTT
>VDFB02224625.1:0-11356 GCA_007258455.2 Sequoia sempervirens
GGAACGAATACAATTTTTCAAATTCACCTAACTAACTTTTCCCCCGTCAAAATACATTTAATACATTGTCCTTTTCATAATATTCAAACTTAAATATTAAATATTTCGCATCCCGATATTTCCTTTGGCGGTGGCGGCTTTCTCCATAGTTCCCCGCGGTATCGCGATGGTTAAAATCTTGATTGCGATATTGCGGGCAGCGGTTAGTTGACGGCCCGGTAAACTGCGGCGGTTAATAATAAAACAAACTTTTACTGAGTCTCCCGTGATATCGCGATGAATATTTTATTGATTGCGATATAGCGGGCATTGGCTGGAGGTACGGGAGGCGGTTGAAATAAAACAAAAAACTACGGTAGACTCCCGCGGTATCGCAATGGCTAATTTATTGATTGCGATATAGCGGGCGGCGGTTGGCGGGGACGGCAGCAGTTAGGGTTAATATTCCAACAGTTACTAATGCGATTATGCGAGTTTTCACATTTTTATTTCAAGTGTTTATGTCAATTAAACTTCTATATTTTGACAGGTCGTATTGTTAAAAAACAAGAGTCCATTCAGGCTGCAGATAAATTCAGGATCAGAATATTCAATATCATTCATGAGTGAGATTCAAGTGAAAACCATCCAACAGGGAAGGAGCAGATCTAAGTAAAATGGTAACACCACCGCAAATATGTATGCCAAACTTTTATCAGATGTTAAACATATGAATTGTCTATGCAGCCATTAGACTGTACATTTGACCATATTTATTATTTTATTGAAAATTAGAATACAATGCATTTTTTATTTTCAATTAATTAATAAATACAGTCAAAATGAATCCTGGTGATTGGATAGACATTGCCCTAAACATAGATCACTTGAAGATTATTTTCGTGTAGATAACTGAGAGAGAACATAACGCAGTTCATCCTCTGGAAAGTGAAGGCAGAGAAGACATATAAAAAGAAAGGCAAATTTTATTCATTGCTTAATCGATTACAAGTGCCTCTATTTATAGAGGTCTCAGAACCATCTGCAATTCTGTATATTCAAAGCACATGCGTGGAAAATAGACTGAACGTCCGTGGAAGAAGATTCTGTTTTAAATGCTGAGTTTAATCGGTTGGGAGAAACTTCTATATTAAATGCTTAGTCGATTCAAAACCTAATGTTAATGCACAAAATTAGAAATTATTTTATTGCGAATCTTAAAGTTCCTTTGAAATATTTTCTATTGAAATGGTTTAGAAACTAGATCAATAGCAAGCTAGAGGGACTAAATCTTAAAGTTCCATACAGTAAGCATTTAGTCCTCCTTTCTTTTTTATTTTCTGTATGCTTGTCTTTTATGCTGTATAATGGTTGCTATTGTTAGCTTGCAGGGACTAAATCTGCATTGCAGCACTTGTTTTCAATAGAAAATATTTAGACTAGAGTGTCAAGTCCAATGCAATTTGAGAAAATGGTGCCTTGTCATCTACACTGCTCATAAATTTTTGCCATCCCAGATTCTTTTCATATTTACTCTTTGAGAACAACGTGCAATCACCTTCATTCGGAAGCTTGTTTAAAGTTATCACTTGTGACTTCTCTCTACCTTCAAGTAATAAACCTACATTTGATTGAGGGAGCTTGCATCTCGGCTTTTGAAGTTGCAATCTATATTCTTGCATTTATCAAAAACAAATAAAAACTAATGATTTATTATGAAGCAAATGAAAAGAGAAATGGACAAATTTATATATATTAGAATTTCATTTCTTTATCTCTTACAAATTCGTAACATGTTGTTGTGTTTCTCTTGTATTTCAAAGTTTGCAATGTAGAGCATGTTTCTTGAGGGAGGGAGGTAATGGTTTGTTTTGAATGTGGCATCAGAAATGATCTATGTTCAACCATCAACATTGAATCTTTTTTCCTTTCACTTTTTTCATTCCAAGGACTTCCAAGTTATTGTTGAACAATATTCTCTGAGCTCTCAAATAATTAAAAAAATAATCTAAAATGGTGTATTTTCTTAAGTGATGAATTTCTGGAGAACAGAAAAAAATAAAATATAAAGAATGAAATAAGTAAACATATTGATATAATGATATCAGCTGATATGAGTTCAATCTCTAACAATAGATCTGAATCACATTACATTTCGAATTCTTTCCTTTTATTAATATACATTTAAAATTACCTTTATGTTAAATGGCTCTTCATTTTATAATTGTCAATAGTAAAAAGCAATTATTTTTACACATATTTAGAAATGTAAGCTATCTCCAAGATAGGTTAGGATGTGAAACATACCTTGTTCATTTTTACCAAGCTTGATGGTGTTTCCTTGCATTTGTACCAAAAAAAAAAAATTACAATCAGAAAAATAAAATCTCTAATAAAAAATATTGGACAATTAAAAATAATTTAACAATACTTGCAAATAGCTTTTTAGTTGAGAAAAAGTAAGCCCTTGAACACCCATAAGCTTTACCAATTGCTTGGGGGGTGCCCCTACAAATAGAATACAAACATTATAATAACTCTATGATTCAAACATATATATATATAAATAGATGGACGAGATTCAATATGAATGAGATAAATTTATAATATTAAAAAAAAAAGGATCAATAGCAAGCTAGAAGGATAATAAAAGAATTGAAGATTACAAGATGTTGCATTGCTCGAGGAAAACTCATATGCAAATCAGTCTCCAACGAATTTTGAACATTAGAGATTTAGTGTATGTCCTCTTGGCTCCTTTCTCTTTTTCATGCTCATCAGAAACACACCCTCTATTTTCTCTTTGTACTCGAGTTCTCTTACCAAAATTAACAATTTCTTGGTTAGTTGTTCCTTTCTCCATTTTTCTCAATTTTTTTCTGCCTTATTGTGATTACGAGAAATTTGTATGATTTCTATGTTCTAATTTCGTAATTATTATTATTGGATAAAGCAAATAAGATGCAGTATATTGGAGACCACGCTATCTAAAAGTTACTATTTGAAAATGGAGCATTAATTCTTCCCTATATTCATATCCTTAGCTTTACAATTGTGATTAGGAAAAGCTTAGGCGATTTTAATGTGAATTCTTAAATTATTAAAATAAATTTAATATACATAAAATTATATTAAATGGTTAAATAATTTATGAATGTATAATTAGTATTGAATGATGGAGGACATCTTCCTACAAACTTATATAACAAAATCTTTATTTTTATTTTTATATTAGAACTTTTATCTTCATTTTGAAACTTCTTTTTATATTTATATTATTTATTCTTATGAATAATATTATTAAATTTATTTATAAAAAAATTAATATAAAATAAAAGTTATTATTATTTTATAAATTAAAAAATATTTTATAACATAATTTCAATTAAATTGTAATCATCAATAATATAGTCTCTTTCTTAATATTTAATTTTAGAAGGAATTATCATATGCTAGATCTTTTATAATTATAATTATCAATTTATTTGCTACCCTCATTAAATTTAAAAGTGTTATACATTAATAATGAGAAGTCTAAAAAATGAAACTATTATTAAATATAATGACAAAAAGACATTAAGAATTAAAAATAGATATCTAAGAACACACTCATTATAAGATATGTAAAAAACTACATCTATAATTTATGTAAAATATTGATCTAGGTTTTACTATCTACATGTTGATATTCTTAATTGTAGACACATAAAATTGTCTCAGGGTTGTGACTCTTAGATTATTCAACATTGCCCCTTTCATTCTTAATAATTAAATAATTTTTAATTATTTAATTATTTTCTAAAGTCATAATTCTTCAATTAATTAAATAATTTTAATTATTTAATTAATTCAATTTTATCTTTATTCTCATTAATTAATTAAATTTTATTTATTGATGGCGTTCTGCGAAGCTCTGATGCGAGTCTGGGCCCGCGTGCCCTAGCTTGCTTCTTCTGTTTTCTGCGCGCGCCGGTGGCTCTTTTCTGCTCGCGGGGGGGGGGTTTTTTCTGTGTTTGCAGGGGTCTGGAGGGGGTTGGACAGGGGTTTGACCTCCTCTTTGCTGCGGGTGGGTGTTTTTCTGGCCATTTTTTGGTGCGTGGGTCTCTGGATCGGGGGGTTCGAGGTCATTTGGGCTTTTGGGCCGATTACCTTGCCTCCTTCTGTCTTCTGTTTGGTGCTTGGGTTCGTTTTGCCATGGAGATTCAGGGCCTTGCTTCTTCCCTGGATTTGGAGATGGTAGATCCATCCTCTTTGATGCATGCCAATAACAAGGATCGGACTGAGTTTCCTCCTTCTGGAGAGGGTACCTCCTCATCAAAAGGGTCTTTTCGAATTAAAAAAGTTAATGGATGTTTGGAGAGATCGGAAGATAGACCAGTTTTGGTTATTCAACCTGAGCAGGTTATAGAGGATGTTGATTACTGGAGCAAGCATGCTCTTATTTGCAAGTTTTTGGGCCTTCGTCTTTCTCTTCCTGTGTTAGAGTCTTGGGCACGTCGGGTTTGGAACCCTGAAGGAGATATGGAGATTCTTTTAGCGGCTAATAACTATTTCCTAGTTATTTTTTCAAGCATGTCAGACAGGAATAGGGCTTTTGAGGGTGGCCCTTATTTCTTTAACCAGGTCGGGCTCTTTATCAAGCCTTGGCATATGGGCTTCAACTCTGCTGAAGAGATCCCGTCGCGAGTGCCTGTGTGGGTCCGGTTGCCGAGGCTTCCGTTGGAATTCTGGAGGGAAGATATCCTCCACTCAATCTCTTTACTTCTTGGGAAACCTGTGGGATCGGCTTCACAGACTCAAGATCGTAAGGTAATTTCCTTTGCTCGTATTTGTGTTGAAGTTGATTTGAACAATCCATTACCAGACTCTATGGAAATTTGCATGGGTTCTTCCTCCTGGATTCAACAACTAGATTACGAAACCCTTCCATTTAGATGCAGAATTTGCCATGAATATGGTCATCTTCATCGCAGATGCCCCAGACTGAAAACTTCCCCCTTGCCTGCCTCTGAACCTCCTAGGTTGAATAAGGGGAAAGCTCCAGTGTCTGATGGGACTGTTGATAAGGAGGGTTTTACCCTGGTTAAATCCCGTAAGAAAGGCAAAGGCAAGAAGAGACCCTGGATGGATAGACAGAATGATGACACATTTAACAGGTTTGAGGTTCTGGATAGCGTAGTCCAAGAAGATGGTATTCCAATTGAGCTTTCTTCTAGGATTATGGGTCAGGTAGAGAATCAAGAGGTGGATGCAAGGAAGGAGGAGCCGATTCTATCGTCAGGGGTTCATCAAGTCTGTCAGCCGGCCTTGGACTTGCCCTCTCAGGTTCAGAATATTGGTGGTATCCAGGAGTCACAGATAAAGGTGGGTAATGCTAGGTTGGATCCTTGTCCCGATGCTGCGAAGGTATCCGCAGATTCTGTGAAGGGTGTTAAGGCCCCTCCTGCCTTAGGCCTGCATCAAAAATCTTTTAAAAAGGGACCTCTAGATAAACAGTCAAGGAGTGGAAGGAAGACTGATCAAGAGAAGGTTAAGATAATGGGTGATACGTTGGTTGAGTCTGGGTCTGTGAAACCCATTGATTCCCACTTCTCCCACCCCCCTAAATGTTAGTTTTATCATGGAATGTAAGGGGGTTGAATAGCATCGCCAGACAAAAGGCTGTTCGCAGATTAATCGAGTCCCAGACTCCGGATGTGGTCTTCATACAGGAAACCAAGCTTACAGTGGATGGTTTGAATAATTGTGCTCTGCGTATCTAGCCCCAAGGCTACTGGCAGGGGGTTGGGGCGTTGGGAAGTTCTGGGGGGTGGCTTGTTTCTGGAACCCGAGGAAAGTCACCCCCTTATGGTGGGTTTCTAGTCAGTCTTCTATCTCTATGGTTGCCTCCATTTTTGAAACTAGAGAAAGATGTCTTTTCTCCAATATTTATGCTCCTACTGACCTGACAGGTAAGACCCACCTTTGGGATCATATCAAGTTTGTCCAGTCTATGGACCCGTTTCTCCCATGGATTTTGGCTGGTGACTTTAATGCCGTTATTAGTATGGATGAAAAACGAGGAGGGCTAGTCAGGCTTGATCCTTCTTCTCTTTTGCTCAGAGATAATATCAGTCTCCTTAATCTTATTGATGTGAAGCCAACCAATGGAATTTTTACCTGGAATAATAGGAGGTGTGGTGATGAGGCTATCTCAGAACGTCTTGATAGATTCTTGGTGTCCTGTTACTGGATGAGCAGTAGGTGGACTACCGTTTCTGATATCCTGGATTGGAGGGGATCAGATCACTGGCCTATCACGCTCTGTGTCTCCTCTTATGGGGTCACCAAAAATCCTTCTTTCAAATTTCAATTGATGTGGTTACGAGATCACTCTCTTCAGGATCTGGTGCAGGACTGGTGGTACGAAGGGCTTCCTGCCCACGGGCGGGCCATGTTCACTTTCTGTAAATGGCTCCAACATGTGAAGTATAGGCTTAAGAGGTGGAATAAACAATGCTTTGGGAACCTGCATGCTCAGAAACTTGCTGCTTAGTCCAAGCTAGATAGTGTCACTCGTCAGATTCGTGACCATGGGCTGTCCTCTGACCTTTTGAATGCTGAATCCTTGGCCCTTAAGGGCCTAGAAGAGTGGGAGCTTCGGGAGGAGATTTTCTGGAAGCAAAAATCCCGTATTGATTGGCTTCAGGAGGGAGATAGGAACACGTCTTTCTTTCATAATTCGGTTAAGGCCCGTAGGCAGGGGAGCTCTCTTTCCACGCTTGTCTCGAGTGATGGAACCCTTCTCTCGTCTGGTGGTGAAATTTCCAGGGAAGCTGTCAACTATTTTTCTAATCTTTTTGCTAAGGAGGATATTGCTGCTAGAACCGAGGTGAGGGCTATCTTGGATTCTATTCCTCCCTTGGTCTCTAGATGAGATGAATGGGGCTCTTTTGGGTCCAATCTTGTTGCCTGAATTGGAGAAAGTTGTGTTTAGTATGAAAAAAGGCAAAGCTCCTGGCCCAGATGGGTTTTCGATTGAGTTCTTCCAGGAATTTTGGGAAATAATAAAGTCTGATCTCCTTGAGGTGGTTCAGGAATCCCTTAGGAACAAACAAATGCTTAAGTCTTTGAACTCGACTTTTCTGGCCCTCATACCTAAGAAGGAGGGGGCTAACCGGATGGAGCAATTCAGGCCTATTGCTTTATGCAACGTTGTTTACAAGATTATCACCAAATTAATTGCTGAGAGACTCAAACCTCTCCTTGGTGCTTTGATCTCGGCTGAACAGGGAGGTTTTGTGGAAGGGAGACAAATCTTGGATGGTGTCGTGATTTCTACAGAGGTTATTCACTCTATGGCTTCCTCTAAGGAGAGGGCGATGTTCATTAAGCTTGACATGGCTAAAGCTTATGATTGGGTGAGCTGGGAGTTCCTTCAGAATATCCTCTTGGCCTTTGGCTTTAAAGAGGAATGGGTGAGCTGGGTCCTCAGTTGTGTTACCTCATCCTCCTTCTTCGTTCTCATTAATGGGGAATCTTCAGATTGGTTTAGTGCTTCTCGAGGGCTTCGGCAAGGGGACCCTCTGTCCCCTTACCTGTTCATTATCATGGCTGAAGGTCTTGGTAGATTTATTAAATCTCAGGTGCGGCAGGGTCGTATTCACGGCTGGAGCTGGAACAATGTTCTCCCTCCTTGTTCTCACCTTCAATTTGTGGATGATACTGGACTAATGGGCTTGGCTAGAATTAGCGAGGCTGTGAATTTTAGGAGAACTTTAGACATCTACTTGAAAGCTTCTGGTCAGAGTATTAATGATGATAAATCTTCTATTTATTTCTTTAACACTCCTCGTCTCATTCAGAACAGGATTGCCAGGATTCTAAGATTCCAAATTGGATCTCTTCCCCTGATGTACCTAGGGATTCCTTTGGCTTTGGGACCTCAGCGAAGGAATTTTTGGCAGGGGATGTTGGATAAGTTTCGGAGTAAGGTCAGTCATTGGACTTATAGATGGCTTTCTTCTGCTGGTAGGGTGCTTCTCCTAAAAACTATGGTGCAGGCTCTCCCTATTTATAGGTGTTGTGTGCAGATTCCTCCTGCCTCCTTTATGAGGGATTTTGATGCTCTTTGCCGGCAATTCCATTGGTCGGGTAACCTTCTTTCCTCGAAGTGGAGTTTAGTCAAGTGGGAGGCTGTCTGTAGGCCGAAGCATGTTGGGGGCCTCGGCCTTAGGTCTATGGCTCTTGTGGTTACGGCTTTGGCGGCTAAGCTGTATTGGAGATGGTGCAACAACCAAGATCAGGATTGGGCCAAGATTCTTGCTTTCAAGTATGTTCCTGGTGTTGAGAGCCAGGATGTGCCACGGATTGTCCCGATGGGAAAAGGTTCTTGCATTTGGGATATTCTGAAGAAGGGAGCTCAACTTGTTAGGAATGGTCTCTTCTGGATCTGTAATAATGGCTCTAATGCTCTATTTTGGCTGGACTCTTGGGATGGTCACCCTCCCATCCTATCTAGTTTCCCTCAGCTTCTGCCTCTCTGCCAGAGGTTCTCTGATGTTGGTTGGATTAAGGTGGAGCATTTTAAAACTGTTAAGCGTATTGGTCATCTAGAGGTGTCGTGCTGGAAGGATCCGCAAGAGTGGCCTGTGGGTGGTTCTGAGGAGGATCGGGCTGCCTTGAGGAAGGTCTTGGAGGGTAGGCTCTGCAGCTCTCTGAAGGAGAGGGACAAATTGGCTTGGAGTCCTAGCCCAAAAGGTAATTATACTGTTGCTCAAGGCTATGCTGTGCTTGATAGGAACTTACATGGCTCTGTTGAGGTGCCTTGGTGGAGGAAGGTTTGGAGCAACTTTTCTTGGCCCAAGTGTAACTTCTTTCTTTGGTTGGCTGCCCAGAGGAAATGTCTTACTTGGGAGAACCTTCATAAAAGGGGGTTTCAGGGACCTTCCATCTGTGTTCTTTATTTGAATAGTGAAGAGTGTTCTTCCCACTTGTTCTTCCATTGCCCCTATTCTCGTGAGATTTGGCACAGATGGTGGGAGGCTTGGCATCATGGATGCATTCATGCTTCTTCTCTTATTGAGTTTTGGGAGAGCCTGGGCAGGCCTCCTGCGAAGACTCCTTTCCTACAGGTGGCCTGGTTCATTGGGCCTATTTTCATTCTTTGGAACCTTTGGCTAGAAAGAAACCGTAGAGTTTTTTGTGATTCCAGATTAGACAGGGGGCAACTGTGGAAGAAGATTATCAGTAGGCTTCAGGAGACTATTCAGGCCAAATGTGATATGTCTGAAAGTATTGATCCTGGGGATGTTGCAGTTGTGCGGGATCTGAGCCTGGGTGTTAATAGCATGGGTTGCACTGATGGTATTATGCCCCGCCATGTCAAGAAACGGGTGTGTCGTGATGGGAGATGGGCACCTCCTCCTGATGGGGTCCTGAAGATTAATACTGATGGATCCTCTCGGGGGAATCCTGGGCATGCTGGCATCGGGGGTGTTGGTAGAAGTAAAGATGGTGATGTGGTTTTCTGCTTCTCTGTTTACAAAGGGATCTACTCTAATAACCTGATGGAGGCCCTGGCTATCAAGATTGCTGTTGAGAGGAGTTGCTCTCTTGGCTGGAGGAGGATTATCTGTGAGTCTGACTCTCAGATTGTTGTGGATATGTTGAACAACCAGAGGTTGGAAGGTGTTAGTTGGCATTTAGCCTCGATGGTCAGACAAATTTTAAGTGTTTGCAGGTCCTTGGATTCTGTCTCCTTTAGTCACATCCCTAGAGAATGGAATTCTGTGGCTGACTGCTTGGCGAAGTGGGCCTCGGAGAAAGGGGATGGTTGGGATATCAGTGGTAGGGATGAGTTACCTTCTGATTATCAGGGGATTTTGGAGAGAGCTCTTTTGGAAGACATGACTATGTAATGTTGTTGTTTGGTTTGTTGGATGTTCGCCTTTTTTTTGAGCCTGTGGCTCTTGCCTTGTAACTCGCTTTGGATTGAATAAATTTTTTCCCCTTCTTTTTAAAAAAAAAAAAATTATTTATTTAATTATGTCACTAATTAAGTCCCCTTCTTTTTAAAATTAAATAAATTCTTATTTATTTATTTTTTGTCCACATTCCTTTATAATTAAATAATTATTTTAATCAGGCGGGGCCCTAGCTCGGTTGGCTAAGTAATTCCGTGGTACCGGAGGGCGTGTCGCCCCGTGGTACCGGAGGGCGTGTCGTGCCAGCACCGCCGATTCTTGCATTCTAAAAAAAATAAAATAATAATTTTAATTATTTAATTATTCATTGGCCTCTTCTCTCATAAATTAAATAATTTTTTTTTATTTAATTAAATCATTATTTAATTCAAAATGATTCTTTTTGTCACATTCCTCTATAATTAAATAATTATTTTTTATTTTTATTTTTGAATGGAAGACAACGGTCGTCTGCGTGAGGTTGCAGAAGGTAGGGTTTCGGTAGCACCGTTTCTGGGAGAGCTGCCTCAGGGAAAACCCTACGTTTTTCGGTCGAATGAGGGGCGTCAGGATGCATTAAGGGCTCAGGGGAAAGGACCTGTTTTGCTGGAAAAACTATCAACACCTTTGGCGACGGGTTCAAGTTTCGGGATGGAGTTTCAGAGGCGCAAAATGTTCTAAGGCAAGCGAATGATGCAGCTCCTAGGGAAAGGGGCGTGGGTTTTTTAAGAGATTTGAATGTGCTTGGTGAGGAAGGGGGAAAAGCTGGGCTCGCCCAGAGGCTTCAATCAAACTGGGATGATCAGTGCGCCAAGAAAGACTATCAAACTGGGATGATCAGTGCGCCAAGAAAGACTTTGGAACGAAGGTTGGAGGAAGTCGAACAGGGGAAATCCAAAACCAGGCATTGGGGAAGCCGTCAGAAGCATTGAAGGCTAATAAACCTATGATTTCCTTGCAGGAAGAGCTTGAAGCGGAGGTTTTGCATAATGTGGAAGTTTTTTCTCATTTGGGACTGATTGGACGTTTCAAGGGCTTTTGGCCTCGTTTGTGTGATCTGCATAAGTGGATCTCTGAGAAATGGGAACCTATTGTAGACGGTTGCATCCAAATCTACCCTGCAGCGAGAGGTTTTTTATGGTGGTTTTTGAAACAGTGGTTGACAGAACTAAAATTCTGTGTTTTCATTTCCTTTGTTTATTTGCATTTTCATTCTAGTTTGTGCTTCATGGTGCTTGATAGGGTTTAATTAATTTTTTGTTTTCAATAACATTAAATCTGAATTTTTCCCTATTTACATTGGTGAACCTATTTTGCGCCCAATATTAATTTTTTATGAACAATCATAAAAAAATTATAAAAAATACAAAACAGCTCAAAAAATTCTAATTTTTTGATTGAAGTCATATTCTATCACTCCAAATCTGCAAAAA
>VDFB02224632.1:0-47846 GCA_007258455.2 Sequoia sempervirens
GTTGATCATTAGGTGTGCATGGCTGACCTTTGTTCCCATGTTGGCTATATTGAGGACACCCTAAACATTATTACTAATATGCTAGTTAAATTTGTGGTACATGTGGATCATATATGAATATAGGCTAAGTATTTCTAGCAACACTGCTTTTTTAGTTGGATCCTAAAAATACTGCAACTTATGTTCTTCTCTAAAACATTTGTACGAGATTCAAGTAGTAAAGAGACTGATGAAAGATAGAGGAATTAAAAAGATACCTAGATGTAGTTGGATTGAAGGCCATAAACTAGTACATGTTTTTTGTGTAGGAGATAGATCACATCCACAAACATGGTAGAGTTATGCAAAGTAGGAGAAATTGGCTTGGAAAATGAAGGCAACAGGGTATAAAGACTCATTTATCTACCACCATAGTGAAAAGTTAGCAATTGCATTTGGTTTGTTAAACATGGCCCCTGGTACAACTATTAGAGTTGTTAAGAACCTTCAAGTATGTTTTGATTGCCACACTGCATCTAAATTCATCTCTAAGATTGTTGCAAGAGAAATTAAAACTAAAACTATATGGTTATAAAAACAAGGATGTCATTTTCAACAATTAAACTATATGTTATAAAAATAAATGGAGCACAAAGTAAAATGCATTTTTTCATCTTGATTTTTGACCTCATTTAAATTAATTAAACAAAGCTAGCCCATCAATACCTTACATGTTATAACACTTGCTTTGAACCCATAGAGCCATAATGGTCAAGATTGTGGAGGCTCAAGGAATTGGCACAACTAGTTTACAAGGGGAAAACACGTTGCAATCGTATTAAAAGAGCACAGGACATGAGGCAACATCTAAGACTCATTGAGAAAGGATTTATCAAATAAAGGATATTAAAAAAACTAGTACAATCATTTTCATAGATTGAAATCAATTTACTTAGAAGATATATAAGTGAATTCTTTCAACAACATACATCAAAGTCTTTGTCAAAATACTGTTTAAAAACAATACTATACATTATCCTAGCTTTATATGCTAGTTATGGTTTAAAAACAACATAAATTCTTCAATTATCTATCTAAAGGATCCTTGTTCATACTGCTCATCATAATATATTTCTTTAAGAAATGTGCAACTTTTGTGCAAGTCTTGTGAAAATGGTTTGCCATGTCTTTTATTTGTATGATCTCATGTTCAACTGCAACAACAAGCAAGGCAACATCTTCCATTTCTTCAATAATCTTTTGTGTTCTACAATTGATTTAGTGAGTTTCTCTATAGGGGTTTCAATGAATGTATTGGAATCAACCAAATCCTCTGTTGTTAATGGCTTGGTTATAGAGTTGTCCAATTCATTTGATTTGATATTCACTGTTGTCATGATCTAGAAGGTCAATTGCAATAATCAATATTCCAAAATTAAATCAAATACACTGATCATAAGCATGGAATAATATGTTGATATAACTATCTTATCAAATATATATATTACAAAATAAATAAATTACGCCAACAAATATTTTATATTTATGTTTATGAAGAATTGATATGGAACAGTGAAATAAACATTTTCAAATACTTTAATACAACCATACTTTTTTGTGCATGATACAAAACGAAAATAAATAAAAATGACTTGAATATTTATCTGTTTTCTTTAAATTTACAATGTTTTCATTATATTTTTAGAAATAATCGAATATCAAGAGTTAAAGTTCAAGAATCTCACCTCTTTCGACATAGCAAGATGGGTAGCCTGAGGTAATTGAGCATTGGTTCAATAATATCTTTTATAGACCATGCATACCTAACAAAAGTATTTGACCTACTCAATCATACAAAAGGAATTAACAAAGCAGCTGGAGTAGAAACAAACTTTAGTCAACAAAATAGTTCAAAGCAACTCAACTATTGAATAGTTCTATCTCTTACTCTCAAGATGATTAATATTGCTCTATCTGAAATTACTACTGTAGATGTATCATTTTTATTATATAACTTTATGTCTTTCATTAATAAGCCTAAGTTAGTTACATACTTCATCCTATATAATTTAGAAATGATTTGTTATTGCCAGTGTGATTTTCACTATTCATGATGCTTGCTGCATTTGACATACCAGTAATTTGTCTTCATTTTATCCATAGAGGCATAGCAGGAATGGGTGGGAATGGTGTGTCCACAAGAATGGTCTCCATATTTTTGTGATTGAATGCTTTTTATGTAGTGATATTTTTGTTCTAAATTATAATACTTGGTTTCATAACCAACCAAGAATATATTTTCAATTGTAAATTGGCCATGCAATTATGATTTAGAGGTTTCCACATTTCTTGTTATCCTACTTATTAGAAAGCAGTTGTATTTGAGAATCCTTATTTGTGTGTACAAGTTGTGTAGCTCCTTTGGCCTGATGTCTATCTATCTAAAGCTATCTTGAACAATTCTTGACGGTATTTTAGTTTGAACCATGTTAAAGAGGTGTGGAAGGTCAATTTGGAGAAAAATGGTCTACTTTTTTTAGCTACATTTGTGCAATACATGAGGTCAATTGGTAGTGCACATAGCAAATGATGTTGTTTGTGCAATACAGGTCTCAACAGAGAAGTGATAGCTTCAAATCAACTATGCATACATTTGCACTGATCCAAACATGATTGAAATAAAACCTATGAATCATGAAAATAATCAAGCTCCTCTAGCAATAGGTTCATGTTATACCTACAATAGGGAGAGAGGAAGACTCAAGACATACAGAGAGGTTGATATAGAAAGAGGGAGAGACAAAGGAGGGAAGAATGAGAGATAGAGAGAGAGGTAAGGAGATAGAGATAGGGATATAGATAGAGAGGGATATGGAGAGAAGGAGAGAATGGAGATGGAGAAGGAGAGGAATATGGAGAGAAAGAGAGATAGTGAGAGAGATAAAGATTGAGAGGCTCGAGAGAGATAGATAAAGATGGAAGAGATAAATTATAAATATATAGAGAGGAAGACTTAGGGAGAGAATGAAAGTGGGAGAGATAAAAAGATAAAGATAGAGGTAAAGCAATGAATGATATGAACATCATAGCTCCTCTACGACTACAACCAATATGGCAAGTGTGGCATGCATGCACCAATGCTACCCACCACAAGTTGGGCCTACATAATCGATGGATGCATTCATAGGTTGGGCCTACTTAATCAATGTTCATATACAATCTACAAACACCCAAAAAACACATCCTGACATCTTAATGATAAAGTGTAGAGTGTCTTCAAGATAGTCAGCTCGAGCAAGAAGGTCAACCATGCAAACATAATGATCAGTTGTAGGTGTAATGCAATAAGGGTTACTCATGTATTGAAGTATGTACAGTCCTCATCCACTAAACCTACATGGCTGCATTAATATAGAACACAAGCAAAACTTAAATTGTTAGCATATGTTCCAGAGTACTTCATTAATTGAAATATTTTGAGAGCATCCTTACCAAATCCATGTTGTGCATATCCTACAATCATTGCAATCCATGAGATGGCATCTCTTTGGGGAATTTGCAACTCCAACATCTAATAAAATTCCTCTATTCTTTATGCTTTGATGGATGCCAATACCCTGTTCTGATGCTCCTATTTTGGCTCAAGCAAGGAGAATGCTAACAAAAAATTGTGAATTTTGGCTTTACACCTGCCAATCACATTTGCTTGAAAGTTTCTAAAATATTTTATAAAAATAAAATCCATTTTGTGGTTGTCCTGCAATCATTGCATTCCATGAGATAACCTCTCTTTGAGGCATTCTGTCAAAGATTTTACGTTTGTTTTCAATGCTTGCACATTTTGCATATATGTCAACTAGAGTATTTCCAACTATTATATCTGAAAAAAATCCTCTTCCATTATTCTTTAATGAATGTTCATACCCTATTCCAAAGCTCCCATTTTGGCACAGGTAGGGCGAAGGTAATTTAAACCTATGTAACTTCCTATTATATTCAAGTGTTGTACCTGTGAGAGGATGACAATGGAATTGGGGAGGTTATTTAAACCTCTACAACTTTCTATTTTCAAGTGCTACAGATGTGACAAGTTGCCAATGGAATCAGGAAGGTTATTTAAACCTCTACAGTCTTCTATGTTCAAGTGTTGCAGCTGTGACAGGTTTCCAATAGAATTAGGGGGGTTATTTAAACTTTTACACATTTTTATGTTCAAGTGCTATAGTTGTGACAGGTTGCCAATGGAATGAGGGAGGTTATTTAAACCTAGACCATACCATGTTTAAGTGTTGCAGTTGTGATAGGTTTCTAATGGAATCAGGAAGGTTATTTAAACATTCACACCCTTCTATGTTCAAGGTTGTAGCTGTGACAGGTTGCCAATGGAATTAAGGAGGTTATTTAAACTGTGACAATATTTTAGTTTTGAATGCTGCAATTGCAATAGATTGTCAATAGAATCAAGGAGGTTATTTAAACCTTTGAAACTTCCTATTATGTTCAAGTGCTACATTTGTGATAGGTTGACAATGGAATCAAGGAGGTTATTTCAACCTCTACAACTTACTATTTTCAAGTACTGCAGACGTGGTAGGTTGCCAGTGGAATAAGGAAGGTTATTTAAACCTCTACAATCTTCTATGATCAAGTGTTGTAGCTGCAACAGGTTGCCAATAGAGTCAAGGAGGTTATTTAAACTTTTACACCCTTCTATGCTCAAGTGCTGCAGCTGTGATAGCTTGCCAACAGAATTAGGGAGCTTATTTAAACCTCCACACTCTATCATATTCATGTGTTGCAACTATGATAGGTTGTCAATAGAATCAATTTCAGATTGGATTCTAGGTGCCAAATTGGGAGCCTTGGAATAGGGTATGGACATCCATCAAAGCATAAAGGATAGAGGAATTTTGTTAGATATTGTAGTTACAACTACTCTTGTAGACATGTATGCTAAATGTGGGATCATAGACAAGGCACTTCAAGTGTTCAACAAAATGACTCAAAGAAATGTGATCTCATGAACTGTAATAATTGTAGGATATACACAAATTAGATCTATTGAAAAGGCTTTAGAAACTTTCAAGCAAATGCAATTCGTAGGTTTAAAGCTAGACTCCACAACCTTTTCCAGCATATAGAATGAAGAAGCATAAACTGAATGCAAAGCTTATAGGTCTGCAAAATGGTCTGTCAGAGATTTTCTCCCAGGATAAACACATTTACCCAAAACTAACCACACCTTTAGATAAATAATATTTAATTGATGGATGCGATTTTATGAAAAGTCACTTCATTTGATAAATAATATTTAATATTGATTCATTGTGGAAAATCGAATTAATGAGGAGGTGTGATTCTTAAGGAGTCCAACATCTTGTTTATTTGAGACATGCCTTTTGAATAAGGTTGACATGTATTCTTGAAGAGGCACGTCTCTCTCTCTTCATATTGTATTTATAGCTGATGATTCTCTCATTGTTATTCATTAATTAGCATTCATATCAAGTTCAAAGTTCTTCGTGTACAAGTTCGTCTCAAGAGCAGATTGAGATTTGAGTAGGAGGAGGCTAAGATAACTATTAGTAGATTGTATCTCTTAGTTTTGTACTTGCATCAGATTGTGATGCTTTATATTGGCCTTCTTATCAGCCTATTGTATAAGTGACATTCTTGTTGAGATTCAATAATATAAGAGATATAATTGGCTGGGTTTTTCTCCCTCAAGAGGAGGGTTTTCCCAAGGTATCTGTTGTGTCTTGTGTTGATTTTTGAATTAATTTTTGTGCATTTAAATCTGATCTTAAAATTTAACACCCTTCGGCGTGGGTCAAATTCAAACTCCATAAAACATTAAAAAATGCTCAAAAAAGCACTTTTTGGATGCTTTTCTTGACATGTATGCAAAATATGGAAGCATAGAGAAATCATATGAAGTTTTTGATAGAATGCCTCGAAGAGATGTCATCTCTTGGACTGCAATTATTGTTGGATATGCACAAAATGGATTTGTTGAAAATGCTTTAGAAACTTTCAAGAAAATGCAATTGGCAGGTATGAAGCCAAATTTCACAACCTTTTCTAGCATCTTTCCTACCTGTGCCAAAATAGGGGCTTTGGAACAGGGTATGAACATCCATCAAACCATAAAGAATAGAGGAATTTTGTCAGATGTTGTAGTTGCAACTGCCCTAGTAGACATGTATGCAAAATGTGGAAGCATAGACAAGGCAAGTGAACTATTTGACATAATGCCTGAAAGAGACACCATCTCATGGAATACGATGATTGTGGGATATGCACAAAATGGATTTTCTGAAAAGGCTTTAGAAACTTTCAACCAAATGCAATTAGTAGGTTTGAAGCCAAATTCCACAACCTATGCCAGCATCTTCCCTGCCTATGCCAAAATGGAAGCTTTGGAGTAGGGTATGAATGTGATGCAAGGGAGAATGGTCTTCACCTTAACAACACAATCCAAGTTAGATAAATCATCAATCAAGGTCACAAAAATTTGACTTAACAACTTTCCACTATAACCTTGCTTTCAACCTAGTAGGTCTGCAGATCTATTTTTGCCAACTTTTCTCACAATTTTTCTTAACAAGTATAGGGACTCTTGACAGTTTTGAATACCCCTTTGGGCCAACTTTAACATGTGCTAAACTCAGCTAGGGTTTATTTGGAGCAAAACACCCTAAATCTTGATTCCACACTGTCCCTAAAGACCAATTAGGTCTATTTTGCAAAGCAAGACCTCTCAAATCTCACAAGCAATTTTCAAAACCCACTCAAACACCTAAGGGTTCATGGTAGTTACAAAATGCCTATCACACTTGCACTTTCAGGACCTTCAATGAATTTTTGCGGAAAAAGGATGATGGTATGGAAGGAATGAAGACCTAGATAAGCTCTATCTTAAATAGACTCAATGAATGCCAATACCCCTAAGGAGACCAAAGAAACACATCAAGCTAATGATGCCGAAGCACTTATTCATTGGGGTGTCTCATGAATAATTTTGTATTTTTTTTCATTTGTAATGTCTTGTAAAGGTTTTATAAGGTCCTAAGGACCATTTGGAATCCATTCAAATCATTTTGTAAGGCTATTAGAGCCATTAAGTTCATAATGACCTATGAGGTCCCGATAAGGTCAAACATGGTCAAACTACTCAAGTGTGTCCAAAATAAGTAGAAATGGTGCAATTAGACTCATATTTTCTGTTTTGACATATATTAGGGTCATACATCAAGTTTTGTGGTCATATTCCAAATATTGCAAAAAAATGTCATGTTGATAAAAAGTTGTCAATGCAAGAAATGTCATAAAATGTTGTCCAATGGTCAAGTAAGTTTAAAATATGGTTGGATTCAGTTAAATGGGTTGGTTTTGGTGTAGTTAGTATATATATGAGTAAGAGAGGTCGAATGATGGTGGTGGAGGAGGATTGTAAGAAGATTTGTTCTAAAAGTTAATAAAATCAGTTATTTTCTGCAACTTCACATCTCTGTCACTTTAATAGAGGCTTGTAAGGATTGGAAACTTATTATTTTGATTTGGAAATGATGGTGAATGTTGGTAGAGGTTTTTATCTTTCATTTAAATCCACTCTCATGAGTTTTCACATTATATTTTGCAAGATATAATGCTTTTTTCTACAAACAGTTTGGAACCCTACCAAGGGTTACCCGTTCTGGTAAAATCCCCATAAAATTTTTTTAACCTTTGGATCTGGCTATAAATTGGAAAAAATTTCTATAATTAGGTAATATAGAATTTTACTAGAGTGATTTGCTTCATAATCATTTTTTTGAAAGTTATTAACAACTGTTTGTTACAATTTATAGTGAAAATCAGACTAGTAAAGGCAGGAAGGGTAGTTGATTATTGCCTTATTATTGGAACTAACATTTTCATATGGTGTGGTGATATAGAATAGGTGTAAAGGAATTTGTAAACACCCTTGGATCAAGTGATGAAGCCTTGGAGTTAGTCCATGTTATTATTTATCAAAACTAATTTGTCACAGTCATAAATCAGACTGAGTGAATGTGCTTTTGCAATAAATGATCATCTACTTCCTTGTGTTATTAAATTGTCATGTTGAGGGTTGCTAATAAATGATTCTGTATAAGATATGGTGATTGATAGATCTCTGATTCTTCAAGGTTATCAAGGGTGTAATGATGTTGTATTGAGTTGCTATAGGACAAAGGCTGAACACAGAGAATTTCTAGAGAAAAATACAGAAAACAGTGCTTCATTCTTTTATTTCTCAAATCTTCAATCACCCTCGAACCACAAATGCATAAAATAGCCTTTTTAAAGGCATCACATCATGTCTATTCAGTTTCTACCAACTTCTAACTCCTTGTCACTCAAATGACTCTTCGACTACCTTTACATAATTATGCAACTTTGTTAACAATTGTTGATAACTTTATATCTTGTTTACATTTTTGAACTTTTTGGACTTAATAATCTTTATAATAGCCTAACTCCTTTCCATCCTACTACAAAGCAAAGATTCCAAATTAAACAAAATGGAGACATAATTTTGCAAGGGTGCCCCTGCACCAAACTATAGTCAAGCTGATTCTTCACCCATTGCTCAACCATGTGAAATTAACAAGTCGTCATGTGAATCAAAATCAACTTGCACTAAAGCCCATTAAGTCCAAAGACATACCTCCAATGATTGTTTTGATCTAAATCCTCGTCTATCATGTGATTAACATATATTTTGTAAAATATTGTCATGTAGAGATTTGTCTATCAAATCAAATGAGGCACATGCATTTTGGATGGATAGATCACTCTAGATGAAAAACTAAAGCTTGTGTATTAAAATACTAAGAATAGGTCTGATTTTCTAGTTGTGGACTTACTACCATGGTAACATGGACACAATAGGAAGGGCACATCAATGATGTAGATTACATCATTACTCTACCTAGTGAACAAAATATTATAAATGAAACTCGAATAAACAAAACTAGAGTACAAAATTATGAGATAAACAAAATAACATTTAGAACCAAAAGACAAACACTTGAAGAGTAGTAAAAACGCCAACCTACATAGCAAAATTGAATGTCATGAACTCCACAATGGGGTTTAGTCCATAATATGCTGCACCAACACCAATGCCAGTAAAACCAGTGTGCAATGGCAGAATACACACAAACATAAATTGGCTATATATTTCAATAATAAAAGATATAAAGGAAAAAAGTCTTTTGACAGGATTTCAATTAGCACATTTTAGCTTTAGAAACTTGCAAACCTCAGTGATTGGGGTATCAAGAACCCTGTCAGGTCCAAACTTTTGTAGAAAGCCTTTAGAAACCTGTAAAGAAACATGAATATAAGTATATCAAATGCAAATATCTCAAATTTTCAATTTTGTTGTCAATTATTCAATAGCAAGGGTTCTTATCTGATTATTATATATTTTTTTATAAAATTTCCACAAGTAAAATACCAGAGTCCTCCCTGCCTATGCGAAAATGGGAGGTTTGGGATGGGCTATGAACATGCACCAAATCATAATGGTAGGGGAATTTTTGTTAGATGTTATAGTTGGATATGCTCTAATAGACATATATGCAAGATATGGAATCATAGACAAAACACCTGAATTGTTTGACAGAATGCCTCAAAGAGATGTCATCTCATGGAATGAAATGATTGATTGTAAAATGTGCACAAAATGGATTTTTCAAGGAACCTCTCAAAATATTTGAATTAATGAAGCACTCTAGAACACATCCTAACATTCTAATTTCAATGGAATCGGGGAGGTTATTTAAACTTTTACACCCTTCTATGTTCAAGTGTTGCAGCTGTGACAAGTTGCCAATGAATTAGGGAGGCTATTTAAATCTATACACCCCACATTGTTCAAGTGCTATAGCTGTGACAGGTTGCCAATGGAATCAGAGAGCTTATTTAAATGTCCACTCCCTTCTATGTTCAAGTGTTGCAACTGTAACATGTTGCCAAATGAATCAGGGAGCTTATTTAAATGTCCACACCCTTCTATGTTCAAGTGTTGCAGCTATGGCAAGTTGCTAATGGAATCAAGGAGGTTATTTAATCAGGAGCTTATTTAAATATCCACACCCTTCTATGCTCAAGTGTTGTGTTGCAGTTGTGATGGGTTGCTAATGAAATCAAGGAGGTTATTTAAACTGTGACAATATTTTATTTTTAATTGTTGTATTTGTGATAGATTGCCAACAAAATCAAGGAGGGTCTTTAAACCTTTAAAATTTCCTATTATATTCAAGTGTTGCAGCTATGAGAGGTTGACACTGCAATTGGGGAGGCTATTTAAAGTTAAACCTCTGCAACTTTCTATTTTCAAGTGTTGTAGATGTGACAGATTGCCAATGGAATCCGGAAGGTTATTTAAACCTCTACAGTCTTCTATGTTCAATTGTTGCAGCTATGATAGGTTGCCAATAGAATCAGGGGGGTTATTTAAACTTTTACACATTTCTATGTTCAAGTGCTATAGCTGTGATAGTTTGCCAATGGAATGAGGGAGGTTATTTAAATCTATATACCCTACCATGTTCAAGTGCTCTAGTTGTGATAGGTTGCCAATGGAATCAGGAAGGTTATTTAAATGTTCACACTATAGATAGGGAAATAAAATCAAAGAGTTTAAATTGCATTGAAGAAAATAAACAAATTAAATCCTATCAAGCACCATGAAGTACAAACTAGAATGAACATAAAAAAATAGTAAACAAATAACATGCAAACCGATTTTCAAACTAGTGTTGATTGATCTCCATGGCTCTTCTCCACCTGCACAAGGATGCAAGATTTCGAAGGTTGAATGTTGGAAGAATGTTGGTTGCTCAATTCTGCAGCATAACAATGTGGATGAAAGATGGAAGATTCCAGAATGATTTTGACAGAGTGAGGATACCTAAGAATCAACCTCCTAAATGAATTGTGAGAGGTTGTATTTATAAAGTTTTCAAAAACTTCTGATTGGCTGATATGATTAACGGTTGTGACAAACTGCAGTCCCGAGCAGTTTGAAAAGGTAGAATTAGAAGAAAGCAAAAGAACCCTAAAAATCAAGATTTTTTCTATTTTGTGCATATAGAAAAGAGGAAAAAGAGAATAAGAAATCATCTTTCTTTAAAACAATAAAAGAAAGATTTAAAGCTGATAAATAATTAATTAAAAAAAATCAATTATTTATTTGTGGAGGACATTCAACTTTTCTTAATTAAATAAAATATTTAATTAAGCTTTTAAAAGCAGAAGAAAGCTTGTGGTGAGAAAAGAGCTTTAATCAGTTTTATTGAAAAAAAGCAGAATATCTCATAATTAAATAAAATATTTAATTATGATATGAGAAGATTGCACAATTAGGTTAAAATACCTAATTTTGGATTTAGAAAGAAATCATAAGATATTTTTAATTAAATAAGATTTATTTAATTAAATCACCTTTATGAAATTAATTAGAGCATTTTAATTAATTGAAAGAAAGAAATTAAAATAGAAGAAGAAAAAAAAGATATTTAAATTTAATTAAAATCAAAGATTTAATTTAAGAAATTCAAGCAAAATGATAATTAATTTAAATAAATAGAGATGTATTTCTGTTTGTTAATTAGTGGACATATGAAAATAATTAAATAAAGTAGAACATTTAGTAAGGAAGAATAAGATGGTAAGACAGTATAATTAAATTAATTAAATTTAATCATATGTAGAAGGACTTTAGAAAATTAATTAGTAATAAATGTTTAATTAATTGCCAGGATATAAACATGGTATTGTTTTATGCGTATACATTTTGCCTCTTTGAGTGATGTGTGTGAAGCGCTGTTGCTTCAAAGAAAATAAATTTTTACCCACACGATATTTTTCTGATTTTTGATGTTGATGATGCCCCCTCGAGAGGATAGGTGGGTTGGACAAACACAGGTATTCTCTCGAAATGAAATGAAATGATAAAGGAGGGATAAGTTGAATGATGCAAGAGAGAATGTGGATGAAGGAGATGAAAGGATGCACTATGTTGCAATGAAAGTGAGCAACCATGATGTTTTGATATAGCACTAGGCGTTATGCACCAAGATTATAAGGACCAAGGTGTGATGTGTCTGTGCTTGGCATGTCTAACCTTGTCTAGATGTGTGAGAAGTAGACTTAGAGCATTAAAGTCCTAATGCACAAAAGGTATTATGTGACCTTAGATGCAAAGGATAATGCAAAAAGATATTCCAACACACACAAGATATGAATATTAGCTGGAATGATATGGATTTGATACAAATGCAAAATAAAATGATAACACACACAAGCAAGCAAGCAAGCATGCACAAATGATACAAAAACAAACAAGGAATTGCCCTTGTCAAGCTGTAAACCATTGATTGATTGATTGATTGATGATGATGATAGTGGTTTCATTGTTGGGAAGCGATATATCCCTAGAGCAACACAAGGATGATGATAATTGATTGGTTGATTGGTTGATTTGGTTTACGACAAGATTAGGATCAAGACCCAAGGATGTGATTGGATAATTTGACAAGATAGATTAACTTGATTGGTATGGATTAAGGATTGACTTGCATTTGGATTATTGCTTCGATTGATTTGATTGAGTTGAAGAAACTATTTGTAATGATATGATGATTGATTGGATGATAGGATGTGATGAATTGAATAGAAGAATTGATGTGATTGGAATGATTTAGATTGAAGTGATTTGATTAGATAATTGATTGATTGAATGGAAGAATTGATTTGATTGGAATGATTTAGGTTGAAGTGATTTGATTAGATAATCAATTGATTGAATTGAAGAATTGATTTGATTGGAATGATTGTGATTGAGTGGATAGGTTGCAATTGTTTTGATGAAGATGAGTGATTTGGTGGAATGGTTGAATGATTGGATAGAAGAATTGATGTGATTGAAATGATTTTATTGCTTGGATTTTTGTTGGATATTTGATTTTTTTTTGTATTTTTTTAAGGACTTTTTCTACTTTTTTGTATTTCTTCAGGACTTTTTTTTGATTTTTTTTTTTTTGTATTTTTGAAATGTTTTATTTTTGGAGTTTTAGAGATTTTTGATTTTTTTGGAGTTTTGAGATGTTTTGATTTTTTAGGTTTTGAGAATATTTGGAGGTGTCAAAGGATGAAAATTTGAGTAGCCTTTGTGCTAGATACCAATGACAAGGGGAAAACCAAGGCTAGGTGCAAGGAGATAAAGGGGATTGATGGATGAAAGGGTGGGTGATGGGATGAAAGGCTCATGATATATGGATGGATGGAAAGGATAAGTCATAGTGAATGAAATGGATGTATGCATCATAAGAGAAAAATGATGTGATTTCCAAAGACTATGTTGCATAGGAATAACATGTCCCATTCTAGGTACAAGAATTAGGATTTTTTATGACAAAGCTTATGGCAATAGGATAATGATAGGCTTGTTTGGAAGGATGAGGTATATCAAAAGATATCCAAAGCATATTTCAACATTTTTCCCCTATATCTTCATCAAGATCAAAAGAAGAAGGGTGGATGAATGGACTCAATATGAGAGGTATGTATGATGACTAAAGATGGTAGGTAAGATGGAAATGATATGACATGAAAATGATAGGTTGGATAGATAAGACATTGTGCCCCCAAGTGTAAGTGAAATAGAAGATTGACCTACGCATGATGCCTATTTGCTAGGTTTTCATCATGGTACTTATCCAAGGCGCCTGTTTACCAGGTTTTCACCATTGGACGAAGGGATTTCTCTTTACTTTTTTTTTTGTTTTTTTTTTTGAATTTTTGGATAGGAGAAGGCGAATATGAATAGGGAGGGACTCAAGTGTCTAATTTCGTGAAAGGTGATAGTCCCACTAGCTATGAATGTCATTGCATGGACCATGTCAAATGCTCATTATGCTCATAGATGTTGGTAAGAGATGACATGAAAGGGATGGATTAGGTAGATGACGGATTATGAAAGGCTTATGTAAGAATGGATGGGGAATAGTGGATTATGATGTGGATTGAATAGGACTTGTAAAAAAGGATGGATGAAAGGTTTATGCAAAAGCATGGACCATAGGAAGGTGGTTAGGAAGATATGTAGGATAGTAGTTGAAGGATGGGGAGATGGAGGTATGTGGGATTGTTGTGAAATGGAAGGGAACCATGACCAATGGTTGCACACACTGTGATAAACGTTGAAGCTTTTGATGTGGATGGGGTGTAGGAAGCAATGAAGATGTTTTCTTAGGAGGTGGTGGATGATGTGTTTTTGGTACCCACATAGACTTAGTATTTTTATGATTTTTATTTGGCTTGTGGGACTTAGGAATTTGAGACTTTTGAATGGAATGAGAATGTGGGATGGAAGTGGATGGTTGGGATTTTTGTGATGTGGATGCCTCATTTAACTTGATTTCTTTTTTCTTAGGTACCCAAACCATTTTAGTTTTGGTCTTTACTTTTGGAGGTATGGGCTTATATACCTTTTTGGATGTATTTTGATTTGAATTTTTGTATTGATGTCCTAAGGCATGAGAACCCTTAGGATTTTTGACTTTATAGGTAGAGGCATTGAAATTATTTCTTTTGAATCCCATGGGTATGGTGGAATGGGTGGAAGCTTCATGTTTATACAATGTGTGCATTTGTTGGTCATGATTAGGAATGTTAGGGTATTTATGGATGGAGGGATAAAAGGATTGAATGGTAGGGATATTAGGTGTTGGGAGAAGTGGAGGTAGATTAGATGGAGGGATATTAGGAGTTGGAAGCAATGGTGGAAGATTTGATGGTGGAAGGTGTATGGTCACATGCTTTTGACATTTGTAGGATGATGGAGGGGGAATGGCAACATATGTTTTAGGGATACGATAGGCTTTATGATGGAAAGTGGCAAACTTAGGATGGATGGAGGAAGTACCAACATCTTTAGGTTGTTGTCCTTGGGGTGTAGGTCCAAGGCCATAAGAGCGTGGAGGGACTTTGACATGGACGAGCTCCAAAATATCTTGTTCATGAAGGTCTAGACCTTTATCTCGGTGGTTCATGTTTTGGAGTGTGCAATGGATAATGGGACTAGGTGTAGGTAGAACACTAGACATGAGTTCCCTCTTGGATGGAGAAGATGAAGCAAGGGAAGATAATGGTTTTTGTTGTTCTAAGGAGGAACATTCATGAATGAGGGTGGAAAGACCACTAGGATAGGATGGAGGAATTGCAATGGGGTCGATAGTGGGTGATGGAGGATCATTAGGATCTTGATTAGAATTGTGTTCACTTAGATCCAAGGTGTTTGTTTGATCTTCTATGTTGGCTTGGGAGGCATATGTCTCATCAAGGGAAGTGGATGTTGATAGATCATGGATAAGACTAGGTGGAGGTGAATTTGGAATATCTTTCTCATGGATGTGTATAGGATCAAGTTGCTCATGGATAGGCTCTTCATCATTATGGATATCATCTTGATCATAAAAATGATATAGATTATGGATAGGTTGGATGAAAATGATTTGATCTTGATTAGGACTAGGGATTGATGTTTCCACATGCTTGGGAGTAGACTCTTGACATACCTCTTGGGTTGCTTGAATGGAAGTGGATGGGGATTTCTCATGGAGAGACTTGGCATGTTCTTGATGGTCAACAACATGGAGGCATGATGGAGGTTGACTTAGACTTAATGGAGAAGACTCTTGAATGGGATCAAGGGGTTGTGGATGACATGGTTGACTTGAAGGACTTGGCATGACATTTGAGGACTCTTTTGTTTGTTCAAGTATATGTGTTGGAGGGCATGGTGATGTTTGATTCCTTGCTTGTAGCCCTTGGGTTACATCCTTTGGAGGTGTAGGGGTGGAAGGTGTTGGCTTAGGTTTTTTATTTTTATTGTATATATACTTTGAGAGTACATAACCTATATCAGTATTCCCCTTGTGAATGGTTGCATGAGAACTTAAAGGCTCTTGATTTTGTTGCAAAGGTGGACTTGGGCTCCTATGTTCTTGTTGTGATATTGATGGATGTGTTGATGTGGAATTGAAATGCAAAGAAGTAGATGGATTAGATTGGTCAATTTTATTTGATGGCTTAGATTTGGGCTTCTCAAAAAATTCAAGAATATTGAATTTGGATGATGTTGTTTTTCATGATGTGGATTGATAGGTTGATGTGGAATTGTCATTCAAAGAAGTGGATTGATTAGATTGGTATGAGGTGGAAAGGGATGACACATTAGGTTGAGGTGGAATTGGTTGATAATGAATGGATAGGGGATGATGTTGTGGTTGTTGGATTTGACACGTGGCTATGAGGTATTTGGTTTGAATTACGAGGTATTGGATTTGAGGTGACTTATTTGCTTGAAGTTTTTGGATAATGTTATGGGCGCTTTGAATGAATTGTTGGGGTAAAAGTGCTTGACTTGTTTTAGCATCATGAAGCATGTGGACAAGCTCTTGTGCCATGTCTTCCCATGTTTCCATGGTGTAAAATGATGTTGATTGGATTAAAGAGATGATGATGATTAGGATATAATATGGAATGACAAGATTGGATGATTTGGATGATGTGGCAAGAGTTTATTGGAAACTTGACTTGGGCACTATCAAACACAATATTTCACATGTAAATGCATGAACACACACACCAAGCACAATGATAAGTTTGTCTTCCAAGATTAGATGTTATGATTAAGCAAACACTTGAATACACAACAACAAGCCTTATGACTAGTCAAGTGGGGTACGGCCAATTAGGTCTCAAGTGAGTTTTCACAAGGTTGACTAGGGATGATCTTGAAAGCAAAATTCTGCCAATAAGCTGGGAGAAAGGGGTAACCCACCCTTCACCTTCACTTCCCAAAGGTATAAAGTTCTTTGGGGCTTAGCTTAGAGTGACAAGATTTCAACTTCCAAACAAGCGTGTCTTTCGATTCACACTTTGACTTGAGGTCATCCCTTGGAGGGGTGTGTGCTCCAAGCAGGCCTCCTAAAAAGGGTTTTGACAAAAGCGAACCAAGTGAGGTGTTTTGGAAGACACCCACTTGATTCACGCTCACAGTGATTAATTTCCCTTTAGAAAATTGAAATGTTTAGAAGAAAACAATGAAGCACTCGTTCTGTTTAGATCCCAAATCAAGATGTGATGGAAGACAATGATTAATTTTAGACCCAATTTTTGAAATGTGATTGAAGACAAGATTTTTTTTTTATAAACCAATTGCAATGATGTGATCAAACAAGATTTTATTTTATGTCCCAAATTGAAAGATGTGACAAACAAGATTAAGAGATGAATGATGAAACAAGTGCACCTGGTTATTTTCGCTTTCCAAATTTATATTGTGACTGATTCCAATTTTTTTTCAGCTCCGTATGATTCACCTACAAGATAAAAAATAATATTATAATGCAGCCAAAGAAAAGAAAAAGAAAAGTTCATCAGAAAATTTCAATTTCAGATACTTTTGACATAGCCGAATTATATTTTAGTATTTTGATGATTTTTTTGATCTTAAAAATGAAAAATCAAAGAAGAGATCCCTACTAATTTTCTGATAGCTTTCCAGAAATGTAAAGAAGTAAGAAAAATTCCTTGTTTTGCTCTTAGAATCGCGGATTTATGAAAACCATATAGAAAATGAAGATCGAAATTTTTCACATTGTATTTGACCTCCAAACTAAATTTGTGAAACATAGACCCTCATTAGAATTTCATGAGATTTCCAAAAATGTAAAAATTTCTGAACAATTCATCGATTTGCATCCAGAAAGTCAAATTTATTAAAATACTTAAAATTGAAATAACTTCCACAAAAATGATCATAAACCTTCGATTTGTTTACTGTAGCCTCTTGAGATGATGTACAAGATTCTATAAAAATCTTGTAAAATAATTCACAGCCGTGTAGAAGATATGAAGAACTTTGTAAAACCTGCGGTTTTGTCCAAAAATTGTCAGATTTGCAAAACAAAGTTAGTAAAAACCTGCAAAAAACACCATTAAAAGCCTTGTATGCACTACATAAACCCTTTTTTTCACTACAGAAAACCCTTGGATTCTCTAAAACGAGAATTTTCGTCAGAAAGTTGAATTCCAGAATGCAAAATCCTGTCAGAAAACCTACAGATAAATGTTAAAAATGGGGCAAGGCCCCACGGTGGGCGCCAATTTGTAGATAGGGGAATAAAATCAAAGAGTTTAAATTGAATTGAAGAAAATAAACAAATTAAATCCTATCAAGCACCATGAAGTACAAACTAGAATGAACATAAAAAAATAGTAAACAAATAACATGCAAACCGATTTTCAAACTAGTGTTGATTGATCTCCATGGCTCTTCTCCACCTGCACAAGGATGCAAGATTTCGAAGGTTGAATGTTGGAAGAATGTTGGTTGCTCAATTCTGCAGCATAACAATGTGGATGAAAGATGGAAGATTCCAGAATGATTTTGACAGAGTGAGGATACCTAAGAATCAACCTCCTAAATGAATTGTGAGAGGTTGTATTTATAAAGTTTTCAAAAACTTCTGATTGGCTGATATGATTAACGGTTGTGATAATTCCTGGTAGATCGAACGGTTGAAGAAAGATGAAATTGAAGAGAAAATAAAAGAACCCTAAAATCAAGATTTTTCTATTTTATTATGAAAGAGGAAAAAGAAGAGAAGATAAGAAATCATCTTTCTTTAAAAGAATAAAAGAAAGATTTAAAAGTGATAAATAATTAATTAAAAAATTCAATTATTTATTTGTGGAGGACATTCAGCTTTTTCTTAATTAAATAAAATATTTAATTAAGCTTTTAAAAGCAGAGAAGAAAGCTTGTGGTGAGAAAAGAGCTTTTAATCATATTTTATTGGCGAGAATATCTCATAATTAAATAAAATATTTAATTATGATATGAAAATGCACAATTAGGTTAAAATACCTAATTTTGAATTGGAAAGAAAGCATAAATATTTTTTAATTAAATCATTTTTATGAAATTAATTAAATGAAACATTTAATTAATTAGAAGAAGAAATTAAAATAGAAGAAAAGAGATATTTAAATTTAATTAAATCAAAGATTTAATTTAAATTCAAACAAATGATAATTAATTTAAATAAATAGAATGTATTTATTTAATTAATTAAGTGGACATATGAAAATAATTAAATAAAGTAAATTTATTTAATTAGGAAAGAAGAATAAGATGAATGAACAATATAATTAAATTAATTAAATTTAATCATATGTAGAGGACTTTAGAAAAATTAATTAAATAATAAATATTTAATTAATTGCCAGGATTATAGACATGGCCATTTTTATGCGTATACACACACCCTTCTATGTTCAAGGTTGCAGCTGTGACAGGTTGCCAATGGAATCAAGGAGGCTATTTAAACCATGCCAATATTTTAGTTTCAAATGTCACAGCTATAATAGATTTTCAATAGAATCAAGGAGGTTATTTAAACCTTTAAAATTTCCTATTATATTCAAGTGCTGCAACTGTCAGAGGTTGAAAATGGAATTGGGGAGGTTATATAAACCTCTGCAACTTTCTATTTTCAAGTGCTATAGATGTGATAGGTTACCAATGGAATCAGGAAGGTTATTTAAACCTCTACAGTCTTATGTGTTCAAGTGTTGTAGCTATGACAGGATGCCAATAGAATCAGAGGGGGTTATTTAAACTTTTACACATTTCTATGTTCAACTGCTACAGCTGTGATAGGTTTCCAATGGAATGAGGGAGGTTATTTATATCTATAGACCCTACCATGTTCAAGTGTTGCAGTTGTGACAGGTTTCCAATGGAATTAGGAAGGTTATTTAAACATTTACACTCTTCTATGTTCAAGGTTGCAGTTGTGATAGGTTACTGATGGAATCAAGGAGGTTATTTAAACTATGAGAATATTTTAGTTTTGAATGTTGCAGCTGCAATAGATTGTCAATATAATCAAGGAGGCTATTTAAATCTTTAAAATTTCCTATTATATTCAAGTGTTGCAGCTGTGAGAGGTTGAAAATGGAAATGGGAGGTTATTTAAACATCTGCAACTTTCTATTTTCAAGTTTTGGAAATGTGACAGGTTGCCAACAAAATTAGGAAGTTTATTTAAACCTTTAAGTCTTCTATGTTCAAGTGTTGCAGCTATGATAGGTTTCCAATAGAATTGAAGGGGTTATTTAAACTTTTACACATTTCCATGTTCAAGTGCTACAACTGTGATAGGTTGCCAATGGAATAAGGGAGGTTATTTAAATCTATAGACTCTACCATGTTCAAGTGATGTAGTTGTGACAAGCTGCCAATGGAATTAGGAAGGTTATTTAAATGTCCACACCCTTCTATGTTCAAGGTTGCAGCTGTGATAGGTTGCCAGTGGAATCAAGGAGGTTATTTAAACCATGATAATATTTTAATTTTGAATGCTGCAGCTATGATAGATTGCCAATAGAATCAAGGAGGTTATTTAAAACTTTGAAACTTCCTATTATGTTCAAGTGCTACATTTGTGATAGGTTGACAATGGAATCAGGGAGGTTATTTAAACCTCTACAACTTACTATTTTCAAGTACTGTAGACATGATAGGTTGCCAATGGAATAAGGAAAGTTATTTAAACCTCTACAATCTTCTATGATCAAATGTTGTAGCTACGACAAGTTGCCAATAGAATCAAGGAGTTTATTTAAACTTTTACACCCTTCTATGCTCAAGCGTTGTAGCTGTGACAACTTGCCAATGTAATCAAGGAGCTTATTTAAACCTCCACACTCTATTATATTCAAGTGTTGTAGCTATGACAGGTTGTCAATGGAATCAATTTCAGATTGGGTTCTAGATGCATGTAGTCATGCAAGTTTAGTGGATGAGGGTTGCACATACTTCACACGTCAGTAACCCTTATTACATTACAATTTACATATATAGTTGATCATTAGGTGTGCATGGTTGAAAATCTTCAGGACATTACAAGGAAGGACTATTAATTTTCATAATTGAGAAAGATAATACAAGATACCACCATGGAAGTTTTGCAGAGACCAATGGTGAATACAAATACTTCCCCCTACAAAAGGTGAGGTTTCAATGGAGGTAGAGTCTTGAATCAAATATAGGCTATCAGTGAGGTCTAGCGTGAAAATGATTGAATTTCAACATAGATGCTCAACGCATTTTCTGCTTTCCTTTCTGAATAGTGTTTTAGGATCAGTTCTAGTTTTTCATGGTTCTTTCAATGCATTACATGATTAAAGAATGCAATTTTCTCACACAAAATTATTTCAAAAAATGTTGCCACTACATATTTGAAATAATTCCTTGAATTGAGAATACATTGCTTCCACCTAGAATACAGAAAAGCAGGTTGACAAGGTTTTCTAAAATTACAACTGCAAGTTAGAAATGTTATCTATTCCACATTCCCATAAGCATGTGTAGTATAATCTATACAAACTAATTTTTTTTAGTCTGAAACTGACAAGTTCCCATGGATTATCATACTTGCCATGCTTTTCCTCTATTGTAGATTTGCTATTGCCCTACTCTTTTGAGCACTGCAAGGCCTCTAGAACTGATTTGTGTCATTTGTCTCTTGCCATTAGGTATCATAACATACTTAGCTCTTAAATGTTGGGTTGGATATGTATTTGTGTACATACTAAATACCAACTTGTTTGGTACATTTGATCTCAGTGCCTTCATAAATGAAAATGAGACAACAAATGCCAACACAGATGAGAAAACCTTGATAGTTACCAGGATTATATGTACTCGAGTTCAGGTACAAGAATTTGGGTGGGAGTCAAAAAAATCTAGAGAAACTAGAAGCCTCATGAAAATTCCATTTTTCTTTAAAGATGATATGTAACAGACCTTAATTGAAATGTGTTGCTACCTGCAGTCATTAAATTTTACAAATTGAAACAAAATTTACAGGAAGGTTAGAGATTTTATAAGAATAAGAAAGAGAAAGATCCTAAGACTGAGCACATTAAGGTTTTAACACTAAGGAATCCCTTACCTACGCATTTTGTTGCTTTCCCCGCTACTATTGCTTTCGGCTCCTCCAAACTCTTCTTCACTAGTTTAGACCTTTCACTTCTCTGATTTGGCGAGTTGCAACCTAAACATAAGATTTTGATGAGGTTTTTAGAATCCTTGAGCAGTGTGTTTATTAAAATGAAAACTATGGCGGGGAGTTGAAAATTATGGGGGGAGTCTAAAAATTATGGCCAAGATTTGCCCGCCACTATGCCCGCCCATTAGGGTACAAAATTAAATAAATAGATATTATTAAATATAAATATAATATTGTATTATAATATTAAATACATCATAATATAAATATAATATTATAATATTAGTAATATATTATTATTTTATTATATTATAATACCACCCGCTTCCTTAATTCATTTTTTTTTGTTAATTATCCACTTTAATTGAGAATTTTGTCATCTTTATCAAACTGGTTTTAAATCATTGTTAAAAATATTAATGATTCATTAACATAATGAGTAATCAAAGTTAAAGAACGTAAATGTTAAATTTTTTTATAATGAAAATTTTGGCATGACACGACCGACGTATTGTCTCAAAAGACTATGAAGAGATGATTGGGCTAAAGAGGTCATCCTGCGTAAGGGTTGGCTATGACACGAAAAATCATCCACCTTGAAAGCACCCATTGAAGCAGCAATTGAACCAACAAAATTTGATGCAATTGGGCAGAAGTTGCACTTGATCTCATTGAAGCACTTGTAGAAGCAAGCGTAGATCCATTGGATTAAGGTGACCCCACAACGTATTTAGTTGGACAGGTGATGTAGAATATGCCAAAACCTTATTATTACTAGCAAAAGCAAGGGATGTAGGAACATCTCATTGAAGTGGGAACAACCAAAGATGTAATATCATGGGATATCAAAACTTCTCCGACATAGGTATTTTTGGTGTGCCAAGCAACCTAAGAAACCAAATAGCCCGCTTAGGTAGGGGTCCCATGAGGGGGGCTTAAGCTCTATGGATTATGATCAAATTCAAAAGAAAAAATAATAGAGGAGTAATAATCGTTTATTTAGTCATATATTTAGTAATTTATTTATTTAGTTTTATTTGTCTGATATTAATCATTTATTTAGTCATTTTTATTTTTTTGATATTAGTCATTTAGTTGTGATTTTACCCGATGACCAAATTAGTCACTTATTTGCAATATTCTACTAGTGTTAGTCACTTGACTAAATTTTTTGGTCACATGACTAAAATTTTTAGTCACATAGTCATTTATTTGCCAATTTTTACTAGTGGGTTGTGCTCCTTGTATTGTTAATTTCCCTTGATGGGCAGTTACATTACATATGAGGTCCTTACCTTGTATAGTTAACACATTGAACCTAGTGTCATATGCTTGGGAGAGGTTACCTAGGATGGTGTCACCATAGGTGTAGTTGGCATAGTGATAGTCTTGTTCCTTTATTTTTTCATTTTTCTTAGAATGGTTAGGAATTGGATTCATGTAGATTTGGAGGTCTTTGTTTCTAGAATAGTGTTCGACATCTACTTCTCCCTTTTTGATTAATTCTTGCACTATATGTTTAAGTCTCATGCAATTATTCATCGTATGCCCCTTAATCTTGTGGAACTCACATAAGTCTTTTTCATTGTACCATGATGTTTTAAAACTCATCTCTTCATAGTTTGGGTGCTCATTGAATTTAATTAGGTTTTGTTGAACTAATTAACGCATGATTGTCTCAAGTGTTTCTCCTAATTAAGTTTAAATTTCCTCCTTTGTTGGTTATAATCTTTGTTGTCCTCTCTGATTTGTCTGTTGGTTATCCAATTGATTATTTTGGGGATAGGTGAGTTTATTGTTTTGTACATTGTTGGGAGTATAGTTTGTTTGTGAAAATTGGGGTTTGTTTTGTAGTACATTGGGATTTTGCACATTCCATACAACTCTAGCATCAACTACTCCATCATTCATAATATTTTTTTTCTTGGCCCAAATCTTGGGTTTCTCATTCAAACTAGAAGATTTGTCTTTTGATTTGTTTGGTTTAATAACTCCCCTTTGAATGAGAGCTCTTTCAATGTGTAGTCCCTTTTCAATAGTCTCTTCAAATTTATTGGGGCACAACATGGTGAGTTGGTAATTAATTTATGCTTGGATGTTGGAAACAAAGATATCCACTAGTTGTTTGTCGAGAATGGGCCACTTGCACCTACTAGCTTTATGTCTCCATCTTTGTAGGTAGGATGTAAAGGATTCTCCTTGGATTTGTTTAATATTGTAGAGGTAAGTGATGGTGACATCCTGGTATATGTTGAATGATAAGTGGTTCACAAATTTTTTAGTCAATTCATCAAAACTCCTAATACCTAGTGGTAGATGGGATCTAACAATTTCATAGTGTGACCAATAAGACTACATGGAGAAAGTCTCATTAGGTAAGAATCATTATTTTGTACTTCCATGCAAGCTACCAAGAAATCTTGCACATGTTCTACCAAATCTTCCTTTCCCTTGTACTTATCAAATTTTGGTATTTCAAATTTTTTTAGGGAAGGGGAGCATAGTAATGGAGCAGTCAAAATGAAACAAACATATATCCTATAGTGTGTAGATATTCTTGGGTTTTCCAATTTGGATGTCCAATATATTTTGATTTAGGGCTTGTAGTTGCATGCCTACCTCTGTGTTTGGTACATTTTCTTGTACACCTTGTGTGTAGTAGCCTCGTTGTCCCTCAATTTTCATTTGGTCATAGGTTGGGTATGGTGGAGGTATAGGACCTTGGTAACCATGTTGGGTGGAAAGAGGGTTAAGTCCTTCTTGTATGAAAGGAGGATTAAGTCCTTGTTGAATGTAAGGAGGGTTAATTTCATGTTGTGTTAAGGGAGGGTTAAGTCCTTGTTGATTTTTCTGAAGAGGTGTACCTTGATAGTGTGTTGATGATACACCTTGTTGTGGTTGGTTTTGCTAAAGGGTAGCCTAGTAGTGCGTTGGTGCTACACCTTGTTGTTGGGATGAATTGTTTTGAAGGTTACCCTGGTAGTGCATTTATGGTACACCTTGTTGTTGGGATGAATTGTATTGAAGGTTACCTTGGTAGTGCATTAGTGGTACACAATGTTGTTGGGACAAACTATATTAAAGGTTACCTTGATAATGCGTTGGCAATAAACCTTGTTGGGAAAAATTGTATTGAAGGTTACCCTGATAGTGCATTGGTGGTACACCTTGTTGGATTGGTATGTTGGTTGAAGGATCAATATATGTTGTATTCTATGGTACGTATTATTCTTGTGGTGGGTTGTACCTTGTTGCATGTATTGAGTTGAACCTCCTTGATATCGTCGGGCCACTGATGCTTGCTCGATTTGGGATGGTTTCCTAAATGAAGGGTTTTCCATTGGTTGTTTTTTAGGTTGATCATTGTTTCATGAGAAGATTGTTGGCATGTTTGAAATCTCCATTGGTTTGGGTATTTTTCTCACAACTGAGTTATCCTCTAAGGGAATGAGGTGAGGATCTTTAAGACCTTCCACATTGAATTCTAAAGGTATTTAGCACCGCTTTGTGCTAATTTGATGAAGTAGGTATTTGAATCCTTTCTTAGTAGTTTTTTCATCAGTTTAAGTACCTTGGGATTGTTGGAGTGTTGAAATAATTATTCCTCATCTATTTCTTCTTCACTATCTACTTCTAAACTATGACCATGTCATTAGGATTTTTGTTTGACCTATCCATCATTTCTTACTGTTTATAGATTAATTCCTCCTCACTTGGTGGTTGGTTAGGTATGCCTTTGAATGTGGCTTCCTTTAGAGCAGTTATAAGGTCACTTGTTCTATAACCCCACGGGTCACTTTCGTCATTTGTGGTTTTCATTGGGGCATACTAGTGCTACTTTTGTTTGCTTCCATTTTTTTTCTATATTAAGATCATGTGGTTGTTATAAACAAGCACCAAGATTTTGCAGAAGTTATTGACTTCTAAATATGAAATAAAAGTATGCTTTACTTTTAGGATTTTATATTTTTTGAGTGTTTTGGGATTTTTTATTTCTAAAAGGATGGTATCTATTTCCGTGCAGGAGGTGATAGTATGAGCCTTCCAACAGTAAAATCCACTTTTTATTCCTCTTTTTCTAGGATATTAGTTGTGTTTCTCCACTAGTTTGGTGTTTTGTTTCTCTCAAATACGAAACTTCTCAAGCTGCTGATAATGTATGTTTGTTCACCTTCAATTTGTGTGAGAATAGGTTGTATGATAAGTTTCATAAGATTTGGTTGTTGAATTGGAGCAACTGGGTGCCAAACAGTCATAAAGTGAATGGAGTTGGTGAATGATGCTATTTTTGAGGTTCAAATGTTGAGAGACTTGGATTGATATTTCACTTTGTTTTTTCTAGAGGATATGTTGTGAAGAATCTACTTGAACTAACCTTAAGGTTCAAGAAAATGTTGATATCTTAGAAGTTTGAGTGAAGGAATGATCCAAGTTGCTTTTTGTATTTTTATTTTGAATCCTAAAAGTAGTTTGGTGTGTTTTGATTGTGAAAATAGATGATGTAAATTATGTTGTGTTTTGGGAGTCTAACTATTTTCGTTCTCACAATATTTAACCAGTTTAAGATTAGATTATGATTTTCATTGGAAATCCTAGCAAAAGCAACAATTTTAGAACAATAGTGATAATGTTTGCCAAAAGTGATTATATTTTGGTTGACTGCAGCCAAATTTGAAAGGAAAATGCAAATTTTTTCTCAAAAGTGACCTTCATTTGTAAAGTTTTTGACTGGTGAATTGTGAAGGAAAAAGAGATAGTTTGAGAAAAAGTGGCCAATTTTAGGTCGACTATAGTTCAAAAAATAGATCAAGTCTAGCAATATTAAGATCAACTGCTACAATTTTGGGTCAAGTGCATTTAGATTTTCAAAAGCAGCAAGTTTTTAATAGTCATTATCAAAATCCAGAGAGAAAAAATAGCTAGTTTGAGGTCAAGTATGGAAAAAAAAAAAACAATAGCAGTTTTCCATGCATATTTGTTTCCTAGTTTTTGTGTTGGTAGCTTTTTAGATAAATTTTCAGATTTGATGTCTTCTTTTGATTTGATTTGAGGATTTTGGCAAGTGATACAATACAACACAAACAATCAAAACTATTTGAACCTGAATGTCTATAGTTTTAAGCACATTCTTTCCACAAAAGCTCAAAGTTTGTAAAAGTCGAAATACTAAAGTCATAATTTCCAATGTTCACCTTGTTCTTAATGTGACTTGAATTGTAAGTCTATATATTCAAAAACCTTTAGAGATATTGTTTTAAGATATCCTTAAGGAGTGCAAATATAGGGCTCTTTTCAAAGTATTCACACTAAGTCCAAAGGGTTTGATATTTTATAACCATGTTAAATACCTTTTTTGATATGTTCATTATAATTCAAGCAAATTTTTTAGGTCTAAAGTAAGTTAAAATTTTTGCAATTTTATGAAAATAATTTACAACCTAGGGATAGACACATTCTTTTAGATGGGCTTACCTCATGCTCCAAAGGGATGATTTTATATGCAACTAATGGAGAGTGTTTTAATCTCAACCATATGTCAGACTTGGTAAATAATTTCTCAAAAGTAAATTTCGATGCACCACTTCAAAGAATGTTTTGGCTAGAAAGGTGGATTCTAATAAATTGGTTTTTAGTCATGCTCAAGGGATCCAATGCTTGGCTAGTGTCTGGAAAGCCACTTAGGGATTTAACTAACTTACTCAGGGATTTATATGTACACAAGGTACCTCCCCTTTCATGAATGACATTGATGGCCAAGTAATCGCCGATGCAAGTCATTTGGCATTTAGCCTTGACCATTTATATAGTGGCCCAAGTGAAATAACGATTTGATTTTCCTTTAAGTTTTCCAACACGGGATTTGTCTTAAAGGCAAGCCCTCTAAAGGTAATTCTTTTGAATAAAAACAAGTGTGAAACTTAAAAGGTCTTTTTTTCACCTAAGTTCACCAAAAGACGTGTGGGGAGAGGATAGACACTTTAGTCTACAAAACATGGAAGACATAGTATACAATCCATTGCAATATTCTTTTTAAACCCTTCGAGTGGTGCTATGCAAAAAAAGAAATGAAATGTTTACAAGATAGCAATTTTTTTTATGTGCACCAAAGTGAAGTATTCTAGATTTCAAACAAATAGATAGCAATATGCAAGTTAGAATGTATTTGTCTAGTTTTAAGCCCAAAATTGAGTGTTTCTAACAATCCTTGTCTTAAATGGTCAGCAAAAATGAAATCATTCATTTTGTCAATAGATTGAAAGCATTGGTAAAAAACAAGCATTTTTTTTAGAGAACCAAAACAAAGTGTTATTCTAATCTAGAAAACCTTTGAAAAAATATTTTTGGAAAACCAAACAGAAAGCATATGAGTTTGTGGGGTTCAATTTTATAGCATTGAATTCAAAGTGTTTTTCCTAAGCTAGAAATCTTTTCAAAATGTTCTCTTTAGAGAACTAAACCAAAAACATGCAAGTTGTGGGGTTCATTTTTAAGCACCAAATTAAAAATTTCTTAAACTATTAAAACTTTTATAAGATTTTTTTTAAAGCACCAAATTGGAAAAAAATTCTAAACTAGAAATTTTTTTGAACATTCCTTTTAGAGCACCAAATAAAAAACATGCAAGTTGTGGGGTTCATTCTTAAGCACCAAATTGAAAATTTCCCTTAACTATGAAAGCTTCTAAAAATTTTGTACTTTGACTATTCATCTTCTCTGCGATAAAATTATTAGTTGTGCTTGATGTAAAGTGTACCATATCTAGTAAGAGCTGCACAAAGAAGTCAACAAACACAAAACATTAACAAGCACCCATTAGCATAAAAAATTAAAAAACTTAGTTGTATCTATTTTAGAAAAAAACATAATAGAGAAAAAGCATAACTTTTAATCAAAAGCAGCCTTGTTATTAGCAACTGTAGCTAGAAAACTCAAAGTGGCCTTTGTTTGTAAAAAATAAGTGGTCAAAAAAAAGAAAAAGCAGCCTTGTTGAAAAGTAGAAGCGATTGGAAAAGTCAAAAGCGGCCAGGAAAAGAGCAACTATGGTAGAAATGAAAAAGCGACCATGTTAGATTCCTATAGGTTTTTCGTGAAAATTTTTCAAGTGTGTTTCTAGAAAGTGCAGGTGTTTTGAAACCTACAACTACTAAAAAAAACCTCATAAAAATGTTAGTGTTAAGGACCATCGTCTCACCAGGCATGCCAGAATGTGTAAGGGGGAAATTGATAAGTGTGACATAATCAATGTTAAATGAATTAAACAAAATCTAATTCAAAACAAGGATTTATATTCATACCCATTACTGATGAAATCAAGTTTTAAAGCTGTTGAAATCAACTAGCGAAATCATAAGATAGCATAATGAATTCAAAAATAAAAAAAATTCACCATCCCATGTCATAGTGTATTCAAAATTTGATATTAGATAGTTGTTGTATGAATGCAAAGCCTCCATTTGTGCATTGGAAAATATTAAAATTTGTTTGATGTTGATTGAAGATGTGTGCCAAAGCTTCCAATAAATCAATGATTAATTTGACATTTCTTCATTGTGCAAAATATGTCAATTCTCTTATCGTTTTTGAGGAAGAAGATGATTGTTATATAGATTTTGTGTTTTGAAATGAACAATCAAGATCACGTAGTAGAATATCCTAATCAATGGTTCAAAACTATTGGGAGAATTAGATGAGAAGAATAAGTAGGTTTTGATTACGTAATTGGTGTGATTGAAGAAATCAATTTGAGTGTTCAGTGGAATTGAGGAAAGAGATTGAATAATCTATGGAATTTGAATAAATCATGTTGAGCCTTCAATGGGATTGAAGAATAGATGAATCAGTTAGGAATAGATGGATCAATTAGTCAATCAGAGTGATGAATTAGGGGATCATACTTTACTCAATCATAAAAGTGGGCGAGGGTAATTAATTAATTGAATTAATTAATTAAGCTTTTTGAGTTAAACGTGCAAGTCATGTTTGAATTTTACAAACAAAGTTGTATTTGTTTGTTTTGACCTTTTGAATGATGTTTGAATAATTTACTTAATTATTCATGTTTAGGGGAAGGTGATTTAATTAAACTATTAAGTGGTAGCAATTTAATTGACTAAGGGGAATAGGTTAAATTAGTGACATAATTAAATAATTGATGTTATTTAATTAATCAGGAGGAATAAAGTTAGATTAGGACTTTATTAAATAAATAAAATTTATTTAATTAGTAAAAAAAGATGAAAAAGTGAATTAATTAAATAATGTTTAATATTATTCAATTAATAGAGGAAATTAGGGTTTTTAATGTAATTGATGTGAAATGTAACATCCTGCTATGCAACCCCAAAGGGTAAGAGCCAAAAGAGGACAAGACAATTTAAAAAAAAAAAAACATAAGGGATTACATACACAAAAGAAGTTTCCAAATACATTAATATGACCATAAACAAGGCCAAGTATGGCCTAATGTAGCCCAAGGGAGAGGATTGATCTACCCTCCAAAGAAGAAACCGAACAAGAGAAAAAATATAGCTCTAGGGAAAATGCTCTGGAACCTTAGCAGAACTGCTCTGAAACTTGCAGTGCTACTCCAGAACCTTAACAACACTGCTCTAAAACTTACAACGCTGCTCCAGAACTTGCAGTGCTACTCTATAACCTTAACAACGCTGCTCTAGAACTTGCAGTGCTGCTCCGAAACCTTAACAGCTCTGCTTCGGAACTTTAACAATGCTGCTTCAGAACCTTAACAACGCTACTCCAAAACTTACAACGCTACTTTGGAACTTAGGCAGCAACTATACGGATTAAAATAACATGTTGTGATGCACTGGAAACTTAACCACATGATACAAAAAGAAAGAAAATACATCTAGAGCTTTAATTTAACATGAATTAAGAATGAATCCATAAAAGAATTATGATAGAACATGTGATACCGATACCAACATTAGAACTCGAAAGCCAAACACAATCATCACATATCTTCTCATTAATTTATGATTTCTTTCACTCTCAAGTGAGTACAATGAGCATAAAGGAAGTGAGTTTGAATACAATAGTATTTATATGAATAAAATACATCATCATAAAGGTAAATACAAAAGATGGGATGACTCCAATGGTGCTCCAATAACCTGTACACGGGTCCCTAATGGCGGTGGCAACGCCTCCCTACCATGTGGACTCAAAAGAGGCCACCCCACTGTGCTCGAAAATAGTCATGAGGCCCAAATAGAGGTAGCAAGACAAAGGAAAGGTAAGCCCAACACTCACATCAATCATGAAGCAAACAAGGAAGGAAATGCACACAATCAAAGTCACCACATGATATGCTCATCCAATATCATGATGGGTACTACTCACATCTACCAAGGGCTAGATAATAGAGTGCATATTAGATGGAGTGTCATAATGCATGCTCGAAGGGATGGCACCATATGAAATCAAGTACACCTCTCATAGAGATGAGGAGACTCAATCGTGCCTGAATCCATGCTCAGTAGATGGATGAATCAACGTCCCACAGACGGATGGGCCTTCTTGAGTGCATCCTTAGCCTTTACAAGAACTCAAGGCCATGCATGAGGACTCATTATCATATTAGTTTTTTACCCCATTAATTTAATTTAGTTATCACTTGTTTACTCTAACTCTGTTACTAGTTCCCCTGGTAGCCACTTGCGGGAACCGGGCTCATAGAGAGCCACTCCATATGACCACTATATTACCTAGACCTATGCTCATCCCATTTAACAATACAAGGAAACCAAAAAATACATGAAGTGAAGGAAAGGCCACAAACTTCTGTCAAAGAAACCAATTAAAGGCAACCAACTAACACTATTGTAAAACACACATTGAATGGTTGTAAATCAGCAAGAATTGAAGGCATAGAAAACGTGTAAAATTTCAAAGTGCCCAGATCATGAATCTAAGCCCGAGGGTGCTGCCACAATAGTGGTTTACACTTTCTGGAAGATCCTAATTTTTCTTGAAATTACATGTTTTTAGAAAATATAATGATTTAAGCCTTGAAAAGTTCCATTTAAAGGATTCAAATTAAATAGGGCTTGATCAAACCACCTTATACCAAGCCGCCTTGGATAGAACCCTACTAGTTTTAAACCATACCTATAATAGAGTCTCCTTTACACCTATCAAAATGCTGATAAAAACTCACTTTTGATTTACCTTTTGGGGGATCAAATGAATTAATTCAAAATTTATTTTTTTGTAATTATGTAGTCCTTATTATAAGCTTCCAAAAAAGTATAATTCTAATTAAATTAAATTTGATTATTATATTTATTTTTTATTTCTCGTGAATGTAGGTTTTTCACTGAAAATGAAATTCTTTTTTCTGCACATGTGGAGACATAGAAGATTGTCAAATTTTTTTTGAAAAAAATGAGTGCACCAGTTATTGAACTCCTTGATCCAAAAATAAATAAAATTGAATTTCAATACATACAAAAAAAGTTACGCGTTATACGTTCTGCCTATGTCTGAATTATAATTGATTTGACTTCAAAACATGATTAAGGAAAAAATATTCAATAAAACACTATGAAACCAATTGGAAGCACTAGATATCATAGTTAAAAATATTAATTAAAAAAAATAAAAATTTATCCTTCATGGAAAAAAAGTTATGCATTATACGGTGAGCGTCACTCCTTAAAAATGTTGTTTACTGAAAAAAAAACTAGTTTTCGAAGGAGATGGAAAAAGAAGTGCAATATGATTCCAAATTTTTTGAAAAATATATATTTAGAATCTATAGAGAAAATTTCACAAATCACTAGTTTGCATCATCTTCAAATTCCTCACAGTTTAGCCGCTATAGGTGCCCAAAAGTGAAGATTTAGTTAGAAAATATTATTTCAGTGTCTAGTTTGGCCAAAAATTATAAACCAGTATTGTGGGATCACCCCCAACCTAGTTCAGATTTGGGTGTTTCAAGTCAAAATCCACCTTTGATTTTCAATTTTAGGGCCAGAAAGAAGCGTTGTTCAGAAAAACGTCATTTTTCAAACTAGGCAAGCAAAAAGCACAGAAAAATAAAAATGCCTAGATTTCAAATCCGCCAATGACCTAGTTGAGATCTCGGCGTTCCAACATGAAATCCACCCTCAATTTTCATTTTTACCAACAGGGTAATGAGCAGTAATAGAAAAACATAATTTTCATACAAAATTGGGCAAAAGACAAAAACATAAGAGAGAGCCCAAGATATAGATTTTTCCCATAAACCCAATTCAAGTTTGCTAGAGATCTACAAAATTAGTCACCCAAAAACCCCACACAGCAGCAATAACCAATTAAAACAATATAACATTCAACTCCATACAATACAAAACAAAGACATGAAGGAATTCCTCAATTTTCAAGGGACAGCAATAACCCAGTTAAGAAAGAAAATTTACCAGCCAAGCATGAATGAAGAACAATAAAAAAATTACCTTGAATTTCCCCAAAACTGAAATGGTGAATTTTCTCAATGGAGAAGACATGACCAAACTCCAAAATCTAACAATCAGCAAGAACAGGGAGGTTGAATTCAATAATTTACTGCCCACAATTTTCTTCTCCCAAAACTTTCACAATCTCACAACTCCATCACCAAAGTCATAGGGTTTCTTTCCCATGACAAAAAACAACAATTTCATTCTTTTTCTCCAAAAAAAAAAAAATCCCCCTTCAACAAAGCTCTCTTTTCTTTTCTATCTTTTTTTCCCCTAAACCATCCAAAAGAGAATAAAGCATTTTTATAAAATTATGCATTAAACCTCCCCCAAAAGGAACAACTAATTAAAATCACAAAAAAAACAATATTAAAATGCACATGGCTCTCCCAAAAGGATTAGTAAATATTTTAAATTAATTTCTCAAGAAAATAACAATTCAAATCCCCAACTCATTAACCACCATAAAATACCATATTTAAAAAAATACGTGAAGATGCCAATGGAACCACATCAACACACTAAAAATCCAAATTAAATGCATAGATAGTCACATAATAGATTTAAGAAAAATCAAGACAAAATACCTCAGCAAGACATACTAGTAAACCACATACAACTGAAAGATGCGTCAGAACATACAGCTAAAAGGTGCTCTGGAACTTTCAGCTACGAAACTTCCTGCTACGGAAGTTCCAGCTATGAAAGTTCTAGCTATAGAACTTCCAACTATAGAAGTTCTAGCTCTGGACGTTACCATTAGGTAACAAGATGGTAAGACATCAATAAGGAAAACACTGCCCTAACAGGGTAGAGTAGGCTAGGATACGAAAAATTTGGCCTGTGACTACCTCCAGTAACCACCATCGGGGAATATGAATACGCCCAGGCCTGTGGATCTAGGTAGAGTCGATACTTAGTACCTGCATCAGTTCCAATTACACATCAAAGTACATGTGTATATACATATAGTCCAAGCAACATGAATCATCAGGAAGGGAGTCATGACATCGTAAGCCTCTCAAATATGAGTGTTACAAAATCATCCCTTTCCTATCCATAATTGTACATGAGCAATGATAGCAATATATAAACATATAAACATGTTATCCAGAATAATACTAATCATCAATGGCTAATCTCATTATAACAACATTTAATAGTTAGAATACCAAATGAAAAGCAAATGCTATCTTACTAACCTGGGTTTAGAGAGGTGTTACATCCTCCCTCCCTAAGATTTGACTTACTCCTAGAAGTCATGTAAACTCAATATGCAACCATGTCACACATTAGTATTCAAAATATAATAATCAACATTAAAGGATTGTACTTCATCCCAAGGATAAGAAATATAATATACATCATTCATCACTAAATAGAATAGAAATGACATCTATATATCATTCACCTTTCTAAGAATCACTATCAATATATTAACATATGGCTTACTCATAGGGTCTCAACATGAAACAAAATAACATGGTTAATTTTGCTAACATCCCATGTGCCACAATTCTCAAAATAAGCATTTATTTTATTGTCCACATTCATCCAATAATAAGTTAAGATACACATTAATTCCACTAAGAATAGGGTAAAGAAGATGCATAAACACTCAATTCTTTCCAAAACACCATAATTTGCAACAATATTTGTTTTCCACACACTTCCAATCTCACACATTATAATATATTTGACATCATTTTCAACAAAATATAACAATTTCACACTTTCTACAATGCAATTAACCAACTTTTGAACTTTTTATATGAAACCATATCCAATATGACACATGAATTTATACATACATACATACTTACATAATTGGGAATCACATCACAAGGCTACACAAGGGTCCATTTGGACACTGACAAGCAGCATACTAATCCATGATACATAATCCATGAGCCAAGAGCCAATATCCATCTCACATAATCCATACCTCACACTCAGTGGTTTGATGGTGTTAGGCCACACACACATGGTGGGACCATCCAAACAAGACCACAATGACCTATCTCTTGTTGAATAAGGTGGTTAGCCTCTAAGAGATAGTCATCACACATAGGTGGGTAGTGGGTCCTAGCTGTGAAACAACCTCACATACCCCCATCCTCAAGGTTCCTTGCATCTACTTCCTCGTATACACTTAATTGAGTCCGGCTCTCCTGCCATTGATGAGGAATCACATCACAACACAAGACCAACATTTGAAAAAAATAAATGGAAAATTAGTTTAACCACCAAAGATCATAAATAATTATCAAATAAAGATTCAATTGCAGCAATAAAGCAAGAAATACACGCAATTTCAACCACGAGGGCTACATGCAAACATGAGTGTCGCTCTACAAGTGTACGAGGCCCCATCATGCTCATCACACAAGTAGGCTACCATAACATAGTCTCATAGTGAACTTTCACATGTCTAAGAATGTGGCTTCATATCTATGGCATCGTGGTAGGACATGTGTAGATACAAAACATATAATGCATATATGAGTATATAAATATGGGGCTACTTGAGTCTCACCTCTCATGTGGATGAGGTCGACTCACTCATGCCAGCTCAACATCCCTATGGATGACCAAGTAATACTAACAAACCAATGCTATTGAACACACAGTTGTGGGGATTAGGCTAGCACATATGGATCAAGTACCCTGATCCATCATAAGGGGAAGTGGTGAGTACTTTCCTCGGGATCGGTTGAGCTAAGAACACTTTGCGTCGCAACATGCATATGCTACACACTCCACCCAATAAACTTTGTGGCTGCTACTACCCCATCACAGATTGAGGGACTAGAGAACCAAGAGAAGAGATTCTAAGAAACTAACCTTTGGTTACTCTTAATATATATGTAAATTTCAACCACATGTGGGTTGACCCTCAATCAGGTAACCAACATACAAGCACAAAAAATGGTATGGTTAATCCCACACCCCAAATACAGCATATCCTCCATGGGTGGGTACACAGTCTCACCATCCCATGGGCACAGAAAACAAGCACGGGGTATTCACAACACTCAACATGTGCACTAACATAAAATTTTCACATAACATGGAGTACCCTTTTCCAATTTCCTCTTACCAAAATAAAACCATTATCCACCTCTAACTATGCAAGATCAATACAACTTTCCAAGAGCATGTACTCCCAACATCCATACAATACATCATAGTGCTACATGGAGTAATTCAACAATGCCATGATAACTCTCACATTCACATTCACTTTTATTAAGGGTGGCTTCAGAATAGTGGTTTACAAATTATATGAGGAAGGAAATTTCCTTTTTTTCCTTTTCCCCAAACTCAAGGGGTTCAGCCGAACCCAATGGTTTGACCGAACATCATTACGGGTTCACCCAAACACATATGTTCGGTCGAACCATTGGTTCGACCGAACCCACAAACCCTAAATAAAAATAATCATATTTAAATGGGTTTGGATGAACATGGGTTCGACTGAACCCCCTTAAATATGACCAAAAAAAAAAACATTCTCATTTCAACTGTCATTTTCACTTTCTAAATTTACCAGTTTCTTTCCCTAGTGTGTGCGGTGAACTGAGACCGTGATGGTGAGAAAATTGACTTCTTCTTTCTGGCGAACACAACCTCAACTTCGTCTCTCCAAAATTCATCAACCCGACTTGCATATCGAGCACCAGATATTTGAAATTAAAATTTTTTAGAGTTCAAAATGCATTTATTTGTTAAATTTCAAAACCCTAGATGCAATTTTTTTAAAATTTGTTGAATTCAAATTGGATTTTCTTCCCCATTTTGCATAAATTTTTATTTGCTATGTGTAAATGAAATATGCCTTCCCATTTCAGCAATCAAAGCTATGGATAGCTTGCTCCTAAATGGAAAGACCAAGTGAAACATATATAAGAACTTAATAGCATATGAAAACAAACAAAATAAAGTTATGAAGTTCAAATAGAACCACAAATTGTATCATTTGTAACATTAAAAATGTCCATCTCTACACATTTTTGGTGGTAGGTAGGTATTGCACAATAAGATAGAGGATGTAAACTGATTAAGACTTGGATAGTATTTTAAAAGGAATTTGAGGTGTGGAAACACTTCCCATATTAACCTATCAAGAGATAAATATACAAAATAGATTTAATTTTAGTTACAAGAAAAATGTATAAATTATAAATTTATAACATAATTATGTACATGGGAAAATCCTCTTGGAAGAAAAAATCCCACATCCAAAAACATGAACCAATAATATTATTTGATAATAATATCATTTACGATAAAATATTCATGTGCATACCCTTATAGTAGTATCATCAACATGTGATGCATATGGAGTAATTTCTAGTAGCATGATGATACCTATAAAATCATTATGCTTTCTCCATCTCAAGCACCCATAAAGAGGAAAAATCTAAACCATAAACCAAGTGTGGTTTACCAAAGCCATGAGCCAAAATAATGACCTAAAAATGGCCCCAAATTTGGCACAAATTCCAACACCATATTCCTTGACTTGGTTTATAGGATGTATTTAGCAAATTCTTTACATCTTGTCAAAAAAATTCAAATCCTCCTCCTCATAACTGACACTCCATTTTTGACATATTCAAACCCATTATTTAAGATGATCTTGATGATTTTCATAATTCTAATCAATATTCTAGTGTAACCCCCCTTTTTTATTCTCTGATGTGTCATATAACATTTCATAAGTAATTCCCATTTTACAATTTCATACAATGCTCTTACAACTTCTTAAATATATAAAAGGGACAACCCTAGTTCAATTAGGATGATTTAATTATTATCACCTACATCCATTCATTACATGTTATTAGTTTTTAGTTGCACACATTATTAGGAAATATGCATTGTCTAAGCAATTGGGGTAAAGTGCATGTTTGAGAGTGTTTTCCTCAATCTATTATCTAGTTAAATTAATATCCTTTAAAATCTTGTTTTATGGAGTTTTCATCTTAACTCTAATATGGCTAGCAAATAAAATGATGATTGAATCATTTTTTGATATAATAGCTAATGACAACCATATAAAGAGCCACATTAAAGAAGATGAAAAATAATTATCAAGACTATGATTTAGATACATATGTTGCTAAACAAGATATTTTCCTAAATTGATAATTACGTATTGATGCCATAATTAGTTGTCAAGATAATGGTAAAGTTTTCAATAGCCATATTTTTCCTTCAACATGCCACCATTAGACATACACATAAGATTCATGAACATCCATACCTATGAGCATCCAAATACAAGAAATATAACTATATATCATGCACATCATCAACATACACATAAAATATCACACCCATCATCAACACAACTAATAATTCCCATATCATATTATCTATGTTCTCATACAAATGTGTCTTCAAATACATCAAAGCACTCATGAGTAAATCCACTCTGTAGAGCATACACACAACTAAAAAGGTGCCCCTAAGGTATTTGTCTCCTATATCTATCCTCTTAGCCTTTCCTTCTCTATGGACATGTTCCACTCATGTCTACCACCCTGAGGTGATCCATGTCTCAATCATTGTCAAGGTCACTCCTCCTCTCTACCTATATCCTTTCTCAATGAGCTAGATCTATCACTGCTACTCCCCAAAACACCTACATTTAAATATTAAAAAAATATTTAATAAATCATACAATATTGATTAAAACTAACTAAACAATTAAAGCATTTAATATTATAACACCTTATGAATTATATTGAATGTCCCCACCTTGAAATTTATAGCCATCGATGTTAATCACTTATTCATACTATAACTTTGTTCTCCAAAACACCTACATTTATATAAAAGTGAATTTTTAAGAAAAATAATATTTAATCTACTTTTAACTCAACAATAATGGATGTGTTTCTATCATAAACTCTTCGTACTCATAATAGAATCATGGCCTAGGTAGAGTATAAAAAATGTTGTTTGCAACCTCATATGTAAATCTAGAGTTAGAGTGCCAAAATTGTTGAATTTCATCCTTTGTGCTATTAATTAGCTTCTTATCGACTCATGGAAGCCTACTGCTAAAAGCTCAAGTATGATTTTCAATAGGACTTTCTAGTCATGATCTTATTGATAGTACTTTTCATAATGTTTTATGATTTAGGCTTAATTCAAAACAAGTTTACCTTAATAATTGAGCCTTTTTAATTTTTTAATTTCTTACTAATGATGTTATTACTCTATGAGCAACTCTTTTATCTTTTTCCTTACTATTATTTACAATATAATTGAATGCATTAAAAAAAACTTTAACAATATTATTTCGATCAAACTTTTTGTTTACATGAATCTTTGAAATTTATTTAGTAAAGGTCTCATTTTGTACATCTTTAGTAATTGTATAAAAATTTGGAATTTTTTGGTTAATGTCTTATTGGAAAACCATTCATTGAAATTTTTTGAAGCCCACAACTGAATGGTTTGTGATGAACTCTTTCCTTCAAGAATTTCTATTATTCTCATCAATTGCAAACCATTTTGGGGTTCTTGAATGTTTTTAAATTTTAACAAAATCATTACAAAAATATGGATTTTGAATTTCTTTTTCTTCTTCACAAAGGTTCTCTCTTCTTATGTAATTTGGAGACACATTGAGTTTCATTGGTTCATGTGAGCTATCAATTTAATCATTGTTAACAACAAGTCTATTATTGAGTGTAATTTCAATGTCATAGGGTTCATATCCACATTACTCAAGAAATTGTTGACATATTTCTTCTTCTTCTTCTATGATGCTACTCTTATCAATAGGTGTTCCATCAAATTTTACAATATTTTCACATTCATGTTCAACATTTTTGTTTTCAATATTATTGTCACTTTTATTTTTTAAACATTTCATTATATTGAACATTAAAATATCCAATTTAAATGTCATTTAAGGGTAAATAAGGACCTTCATCTTCTTTCAATATATATTTATAACAAGTATATATATTTAAGGGTAAATATATATTTTTAACATCTATAATATGTATGGTTGGATTAGTGGGATATTTATAACAAGTATGCAATGAAGTAAAACTTTATTAGATTTGATTCTTAATAAATTAGTTTTAATGATTCAATTTATAGCTTTATGCAATCTATAAGTTTAAATAGTTTGATGGTATGTAAACTTTACACATATAAAAATATGATAAATGTTTGATTATTTTGCTTTCCAATCTATAATTTTTTGATGCTCTTGGCTATATAATTGAAGTTCATTTATGTTAACAACTATTAGATTAAATATTTTTATCCTCAATTATTTTCAAATAATTTTATACTAATCTTTGTATTCTTATTCTTTCTTTCATTGTTTCATTTAAAATTGAACCATTTAAGGATGCTATGTTATAGATTATAGTTGTCTTCCAATTCTTTTTAAATTTTTAATGGTATGAAAATATTATTGATGAGTAGATGAATTATTACAAGTTCTATTTTAGATTTGTATTCCATTTATCTAGATATGTTATTTACCAAAGTCTCTTTGCTCTTTTAGGTGTAATATATATATATATAAAACATGGAAATGCAGATCATGTTCCACCTGTGCCAGATTCTTTGTTTGCAAATACTAGTAATGAGATTAAAAAATTGAGAGATTCATTAGCACAAGGTGCAAACCCGGGGATATATAGTGAGCCATGCATGTTAATATTGCATAGTCTAGAAAAACTAAAAGATAAACTTGAGAGGACTAGTGCATATTCCCTAGATAGAGTGACTGCTATTCTTTCCCGCATGTGGGAAGAAGTACATGGTGACGTTCCCTTAAAAAAATACAGGATAGTGTCATCACAGAAATGATAAAAGCCACTTGTTTTCCATTTTATCAAAATGTGTGTAAGGTTAGGGGATACCAGGTCACTAGATGTGTTGATCATGCTATGGCCTCATTGATCTACCCATGATTTCTTGTAGCACATGGTCTATACCCAAACAATGACCAGATTCCATTGTATTTTTTTCAATAGTTGTATGTTGAGGTCCATTTGGGCCTCAAAATTAACTACCTGGACATTCCACCATATGTTGGTCAAGGGTGTGGTAGGATTGCTAATAGGCCCACCTATTGTCGAGTAGATAGACCACCCCCAATGTTTAGGGTATTGGTTGGTGATAGGTCTCCTGATCTCACCCCAGCTCTAGCCCCCATAGCAGATGAGGTTGTCATTGCTTCCCAAAAGGAAGCAATTGACACTATAGGTGACATTGCGGCTGCCACCACTAGGATATCTAATGATTGTGTAGGTCAGTATTTGATGTCCATACATTCTTGATCCACACCATTTTCTGCACAGTGGACCACCATGGATCTTTTTACAGTGGCTGACATCCCTACTCCTACACAGCTTGATGCACTTATAGGAGATATGTCATGCATGACTCTGCATTGTTTAGCTGAGGACCTGTTGGAGGCATATGCCCACATTGCATCAGACAATGGGAATGGTATAGAGCATGTTAGAGAGCATTTGAGATGCAGAGGTCATTCCGTTCCAGGATCCCATCACTCTCATCTGAGCACTAGTGCACATAAGGATCCACCTACAGTTCATACGACAGCTCCACAGACTATGGGTTTTACTGATATGTTGATTGGTTCTGTTTCATCATCACCGATGCCATATCACCTTCATAGTCCTCTACATTCATCATTTATGGCATGACATGGGATAGATCAGATGGATGCAGATGTTGATTCGTCGCTTGATAATTTGGTGCATATGGTGGGAGCAATGCCGTATATCTGTAATATCTACATTAGATGATTCCAGATGTATGTGCATGTGCATGTTTGAATTTTTTATTATTATTATTATTTTAAATCAGATATTCATGTAAGTTGATATATATGTGTATATATATATTGTTATGGACATACTCCCCCATATCAATTCTAGCTCTGGTCCTGTGATCATGGTGCATAACGATGTGACTATGTGGATGAATCTGCTGTCAGTGGACATGTGATTTTTACATTTTTATATAAGCACACATGTATATGTACATGTAATATATTTATGTATGCATAGATCTAGATTGATATTTAAAAATACAAGTTCATTTTAAAATAACTTTCATAAAATTTATTTAATATAAATTATATGTATTTAACACATCTTGTAATAAATACCTTATTTGTGTACGAAGATCCATCAGAGCAGGACCATTCTCATTCAGATGGACATTCAACTAGGAGTAGACATTCATATTAGGCCATGCACACTAGATTTTTGATCTTTACCACATGCATTTGCTTATACATGATGATCTTTAGTATTTGAGATTTGACGATCTCTAACTTACATTTGCTTATATGATATACATACATTTTCTTATTTGTTGATCTTTAGTATTTGACATTTGATGATCTTTAATTTACATTTTGCTTATATCATATGTACATATATTTTCTCTTATATGATATATATATACATTACATTTTCCTCTTTTGCTTATAATATGTAAGTATGTTTATATGTATTGAATCCCTTTACATGTATACGGTTTTGCTTTATGGTTTGCAAAACACATGTTTACACATAATATATATGTATGCATTTGCTTTAAATATTCAATATACATACATGTTTGTTTATTTGATGATCTCTTACAACTTACATTTCCTTATATTCAATATACATTTAATCTCTAGTAGAATTTTAGGAAATCAATGCCACTTTATAATTAAGTTCATTCATGTTGATCACAATAAATATTTTTTTTAAAATGACTTAAGCAACATGAGCCATTGAGTTGAGAACAAAATATAATCTTTTCGACAAGTAACTTGAAATTTAATTCAAATATATTTAAGAAAATTCAATTCAAATTATATCGAGCTATTATACGTTTTTGACAAGTAACTTGAAATTCAATTCAAATATAATTAAGAAAATTTAATTCAAATTATACCTCTATTATACATTTTCGACAACTAACTTGAAATTCAATTGAAATATAATTAAGAAAATTCAATTGAAATTAAATACCTCTAATATACATTTTTGAAACTTTAACAAAATTCTAAAATTACTAGATATGTTGTGCATACCTATGAATTAAATATGTTCAACAAACTCCACAATGAAATAACTTGTTTGTTTACTACTTGATTCATTTAAACTAGGATCTAGTTATTCCATGTACACTTGAATAATTTTGATTCACTTGGAGCGCAGATTTTTGAGAAGAAGTTTTTGCACATTTATCAAGGAGGCAAATATTGGTTTCCATTAACTTTTCTATTTTTATCAATCAAGGCAAAATTTGGAGGATAATTTAACTAAGTTGGTAGAGACTTGTTTAGAGTCATCTTTAAGTTGAAGAAGAAACTGGGACAACAAAGAAAAAGAAAAAATGTGTCTCAACGAAAACTGTCAAAAGAAGAAGAACAAAAGAGGCATGACCAAAACTTGAAAAATTATCATAGAAAGAAACAAGGTACATGCTTGTTTCTTCTCTCTCTCACTCTCAAGTGTGTGTTTAGGACTTTTACTTTGAAGGTTTCTAACCATCATTGCACTTGAATGACTATAAATACTTTTAAATGTCCTCAAGTCATGTTGGTCATGCAAGTTGCAATGTTTATATGATCCTTGACTCCAATTCCTTAAGCCAATTCTTTTTGTTTCAATATTTGTTTTTTGTGTGTTTGGTCTTTTATTTTCATCACTTCAATTTTCTCAAATTATTTTTACATTTTATACTCTAGGGATTCCTCAAGCTGGAGTCGAGCCAAATCTAGATATTGGATCAAACGAATCCGTTGAAGAACACATGGACCTTGAAGTTAGGGAGGAGACCCAAGTTCAAACAATGTTTGTTGGAGAGGGGTCAAGATCACTTCCTTCTACTGGTATGAATGAGCATATAAAACTAGCACAAACTTCTCTCACTTATAGCTCATTATGATTTATCAGTTTGTTTTCTTGCATACATAAACTTCACTTATATTTAACATCATCTCTCACTTTTGTTTGCAAAATATTTTGTGACACATGTGTAGGAAGGGCTCAATAAGTAGGAAGTTTTCATGCTCAATTCGAGCCAAATCTAGACATTGGATCAAATGAATCCACTCAAGAATGCACGGTCCTTAAAGATAGGGAGGAGGCACAAGTTCAAACAATGCATGTTGGAGAGGGGTCGGGATCACTTCCTCCTATTGGTATGGATGAGGATATAAAACTAGCTGAGAAGGTGGGGAAACAAATTTCTCATAGAAATTTAGATCATTTACTTGAAATGGATATGGAGAAACTGAAATATTATGCTAGCTAGCCTTTTAATAAGAGAAAGAGGTCAATGACTAAATCTGTAAATGGAATGATTAATTATCATTTCAATCATCTTGATACACTTAAAAAAACCCAATTGTTATCATGTTTACTTCTTCGTGATGAGCTTAAAGATTCATTACAATTGTTGGGTGTTCATTCAACATCAAATAAGAAGAAACACATGGGATTACAAAAGAATATTGTTCAAAATGTTAAAAAGGGTTTAGATTCCATTGGGAAAGGATCTCAATCAGTGGATAAGGCCACTACAAGAAGGGTGATGTTGACATCTATTTTACATCAAGATATAGCAAGAAAAAGAAAAATGTATGCACTTTCAACTGAAATTGGTTATATTAGAACCACATTGATAAAATATGAGAAAAAGAGAGTTTTTGGATGAGAGTTTAGAAGGAAATTCGGGAATTATGTGTAGAGCTCCCCATTCTGATAGGATTGAAGATGTTGTTAGGAACTTGGTCTCAGGTTTTTGGCATGATCAGATTCATCCATCATCAAATACTAGAGATGTTATGAGACACATGATTGGACCTAGTATTTATGAAAATCATATCAAACATTAGCTAGACATAACACAATTTGAGATGTATATGAACTTTTGTAATACATATCCTCATATAAAGTTTGGGCAAACAATGTTTCAAAGGTTAAAGCCATATTATGTGAAGATAAACAAGTTTTCTGAAACTTGTTGTCATTATCATATTGAATTTGATCTCTACTATTAGGTGTTTTGAAAGATGAGAGAAGAAAGATGTGGGTTTCAAAATGCACCTCCTAAACATGCAAGTTTGTTTATAAAGTCTATATTATGTTATCATGAAAATGGACCTCAAATAAACTGCATAAAAGGAATTTGTGAGACATGTGGAAATTTGGCTAAATTTCCTTCAAGAATTGAGGACACTGACCTAACAAAGATAGTAAATTGCAAGAGCTAAGTACTATTTTTAGAGAGTTTATTTGTTTCAATTTCTCATAGATCAAGTTATTTGGATTCTCTTTGATGTAATGTTTCATTGATCAAGTGTGGTTTATTAGTTATTCACATATTTTACTGACACAGGTACAAGTGTGTAAAGTTGCAAACAAATTTTGGGAAAGAATCCACAAGGTTGAACTATGTAGAAGAGGAGATTCCCATTGGAAAATTTATGGAAGATTCTCAAAAATTGATACGACCATACATACATCATTCCTTTTTTGCTTAGTGGCAAGCACAAAAATTCCAAACATTGAGAGATACTTTCCCACATGGAACAGTTCTATCAATAGTTGACTTTGTAAAAAATTACTCCTTTCTACATCAAAAGGAGATTCAATCAAAGTATTACTTTTCAAAGAAGATCACTATTATGGTTCATGTGTTTTATCGACATGCACAATTAGAATTGGATGGTGTTGAGAGTACAAATGAAGAATGAGCCATTAAGAAATAATATCACTTTTATATTAGTGATGATAAAGAGCATGACACACTTTTTGTCCAACATTTCTTTACAATATTTTTTGAGAATTTGACAAGTAGGGGTGTAAAATTTGAAAATCATTTTGTATGGTCAGATGGATGTGCGAAACAATTCAAATCTTCAAGACCATTTTATGCACTTTGTAGATATCATAAAATCTACAAAATACCACATGTTTGGAGTTTTTTTGAGAGTTGGCATGGAAAGGGTGAGCATGATGGAGCAGGAGCTTCCATCAAATGAGCTTTAAGAAAGCATCAAATGAGTTATCCAGAAGATCGTCTAGACAATGCACATGATGTTGTTGAATGGTGCAAGAAACACTTTGCATAAATGATCAGCACATCTTCAAGAACAACCGACACATTCCATTACAAAGTGTTTTAAGCAGATATCGGTATGTATAAATTACATTTAAATCAAAATTTGAATTCTATTTAAATTTAATATATATATATATATATATACATATTTGTTCACATAAGTTTTTTGTTGTACATATGTATCTAGGTGTGGATAGAAGATTGATGCATGGATGCAAGAGGGTAGAAAAAACAAGATCTTTGCATTGTGTTAGGAAATTAGATAGTCGTCATGGATGAATATTAGACACAAGGGATTACTCTTGTTTTTGCACTGAGTGCATTGAGGGAAACTTTGATTATGCATGCAACAATCAAGAACTTGGATATGTTGGTAAATGGGATACAGTGCCACTAGTTGTTTCGGAAACATATGATGAAAACAAGGAAGAAAGATTTGAAGATTCCTTTGATTACAATTAATTATGACCATATTTCAGGATTGGTTAGAAAAGGTACACATGTGTAAGTTTTCAATAATTTAAATATTATATATATATATAGTTAATGATCTTTAGAGACATTTCTAATTTTTTTAGAATTTTTTTGTGTAAATTTGGTGTACATGAGATGTTTTTGTAGTCATAGCAGAGCCTGGAAACATCGAAGGTGTTAGCTATTATTTATTGCGTTGCACAGAAGAGAGGAATAAGCTAACAAAACATGAAACAAGTGATGGAATGTCATTTCCCATAGGTGAGTTTGAATATAAAATTTTATATACATTGTATTCACATGTGCACATAACATTATAAACATTAAATATATATTGTACAAACCTTGAGCACGAAAATGTTGCACACATTCATATGTCTTACCTTAGGTTCATGTTTACCATGTAGGTTTTGTTGTAGTGCAAGGGACATATCTAAAAAAACTCAAAGTTGTTCATCATGGGATTCATTTTTTTGACTATCAACCTAATAACAAAGTATATCAATATAGTCATTTAATAATTGCTACCACTCCACATCTTCATGCAGTTCCCCATGCACGTGGCTAAACAAAATGGAGACTAGATAGTGATGATCATCAAAAAATTCTACATGTTATTGAAGAGCGGGCTGAACTAGAATCTTTGACTTAGATTATATCCATG
>VDFB02224634.1:0-13010 GCA_007258455.2 Sequoia sempervirens
GTATTAACCTCTAACTACGGCTTGCTTCTCTTTCTGTTGAAATTAATATGTAGATATATATGTATATTTTAGCTTTTGCTGGGTTTTCTTGCGCATGGGACAGACTGATCTTTGGGTGCGGCGTTTTCCCTAGCATGCTAAGCGCCCTGTTAGACTTGGTCGTGCTTATCTTGGCACCCCGCGCCCTCTCTTTCTCTCTCCTCATGCAACGCTCTCTCCTTTGGCCATTTTCATTAGCATCCTTTATCGTCTGTTGTATTCTTCTCCAATCATGTGTGAAGCTCGTTGTAGTTTTAAATACCGTGGCATGTGGGTTATTGGTATCAATTTCTCCTATGTCTGAGAATCAAATTGGTTGGTGACTGCGTATATTTAACCAGCTGAGTTATATCTATATCTCAGATTTAATATATATATATTATACTCATCCTAGAATTATTATATTATGGCTTTGGATTGCATAAATCGATATCTCTAAATTTTCTATATATATAGCCCTCGACTTGTACAATTTGGTGAATATGGTTTCATGTCTTTGTTCCTTGTAAATAGTTAGTTGAATTTCTGTAGCTGAAGATATGTTCATAGTTGGCTTTCAGTTAGGAAAACAATGCCAGCACCTCTAGGATCGAGCTTTTGATTATGTTTCTAAGATTTCATTAAGGTAGCGCATTGTTTTAGTCACCTGTCTGGTGGACGCACTTTTTGAGATTTGGGAAAATACGATTTATTCTACCATAGTGTCTAAATGCGGTACTTTGGTATTCGCCATTTTCCAGATTGTATCCAAATGAACTTGAGAGTTTATAATATTTGATAAACTTTGCCTACATTTTTTTTAAGATGTGTTATAGTATTGAAGGAATAGGTTGTTTTCTTTCCTTAGATGATCAAAGAACTCAATAGTTTTACCATTTATGGTTCTCCATTAAAATACGCATACTTATGTGTATTGACGAACATTTCTATGTCAACGAAAAATAATTAGATGAGTAAATATGCCTTATGGAAGGCAAGAAGACGTCATTCCATTCTTCCATCGACTTGCTATCTTTGCAGCGCACCTGGCATTGCTTGTTTTCTGTTTATCTGTGTTTGTTTATACCCAACTGTTATTGGCTTCATAAAAGCCGTAGACCTCCTCCATGTTCTGTAAATCTGCATGGCATCTTTGTTTTGGACTGGTTACCCCTTCGTTTCTTTCTCCCCTTACGCCTTAATATTCTGGGTTCTCCCTTTGGATTGAGATGCTTTGTTCGATAATTGATGACCTTACTTAGAGCTGGGTTTTCGATGGAAAATACATTACAAAAGATTTCGCTGCCGATGCTTTTTAACTCGTGGTATTCTATACTTTGAAGTTTCTTTCCCTGCAATGATTATTTTATGCTTCATGCTTGTTTTGTTTGGCAATTGTTTCTAAAGTTTTTATTGTATTACTTGAGCTTCTTGTTATAAATTGTAGTTTTATCCTTTTAATAGTATGATATATATAAACTTATATGTATGTACAAATATAGTATATAGACATGTATGGGTATATATTTATATATGTATGTATGTATAAGTAGATATATATTATAATTTTGAAATGATAGATAATGGTTCAAAACGAAGATAGGGTACACAACGAAATGAGGGAAGTAGATTTAATCAATTTTAGAATAAATAACATTTCTCTTTGGCTCTATAAATAAATTTTAATTATATTTTTCTTTCATGTTACATTTTGAACTAAGATATCCAAAATATGGGTGAACTAGGAGAATTGGAATAAATTAGGAATCTTAGTAGTAGTAATTAACCAATCCTTCAAGTGATAAATATTTTAAGATTTTAAACATTGATAATTTTAGAGTAGTCCTAATTGTGAAGGATTGAATTGAGTATTAGTCTAGCAACTCAATTGTAGAGTAAATTGAGCAATACCATATTTAAAATATTTTTAAAATAGTTTTGCATGCCTAAATTAAATACATCGATTTCATTTGAAATAAAATTTTCTTTGTGAAAGAGCTTAGGTTTTGGGTAAATTATATTACATGATATGTAGTCTTAAATGTGCCTCTTTTGTTTAATGCTCCTTGATTAGATTAAATTGTTTCTTTAGTGATGGTTACCTAATAGAGCAATTAAATGATTGAATGTTGGTTTGTTTTACAATAGAAGGATTCTTTGTTATTATTCTTTTCTTAAATGTGGACTTTGACTTATTCTCTTGTAATTGTATTGAGGATTTTGTTGATAATTTTCAATGACATTTGAGTGTCATTGTGTGAGTGGCTTGTTGAGTTGAAGTATGGTAGTATATATTGTTGGGTTGATAATATGTAATTGAGTATTAAAATATTTCCTAATAGTTTATCTTAGAAAAATGGTAATGATGATTCAAAACTTATTGCTCTCGGTGCTTTAGTGAAACTTGGGAGATGATTTAAATGTTCTAAAATATTGATAGGAATATTTAGGAAGTATGTCTAGGTAACTTAGTTTTTTTTTAAATTACTTCTTAAAGAGTGAACAAATAAAATGTATTTGAGTTGTTATTGTTCTTGAGGGTTTAGTACATTGTGTGTATTTGTACATTTAATGGCGGATTTTGATGGTTCTTTCTTGACATGAATTCCTCTTGAGATGAACTTGTTTTGAGAATATTCTATATGTGAACTTGATTATCGAGTGGTATGGTCTTCCAATTGTGAATGCAAGTCGTTAATGGCTACTGTTGTTATGCCTTGTGACCTTTCTTGTGCAAGTAGTGAATAAACATTTGAGTAGGATATTGTTATTTTTGTTGTTGCAAGAATATGCTTACCTAGTTCTTCAGTCTTCGGCTTCACCTAAGTGGGTGGCAGCCGCCTAAGAAACTGTCTGGGGTGATGGACCCTAGAAAGGGTTGCATACCCACTCTTCTTGTATGTAATTTTGTATGGGTCACATAATGCTTACGAATAGAGGTTTGAGGTAGTGTGTATTTGTGGTGTTGTGTTACTTTTGTGTTGAGGTAGATTCCTCCTTGGAAGTCTTTTGAGTGAACCCTTGGTTGGTCAGTCAATGAGTTGGAGCAGCTGAAGTTGTCGAACTACGGTGCCTCTGCGAATTATATACGTAGGCAAGGCCATCGAGTGATGAGCTCCCGAGGCATTAGGTCGGGCCCCTAGGACTGTCCTTCTGAGTCTTGTTCGAGTCTTGTCGTTATTTCTAATAACATAAAACTACCATTGATTATATAGTTTCTCTTAGTGATCATGTGTTAACTATCTTTGATCTAATGTGTGTGCCAAGTCATGTAGACCTTGCAGGTATAGGCATTGGGAGCAAGGACTGGTTGATAAAATGGAATATAAGAGGTATGTTAAGCTGACCTAAGTAAGTAGACTCTATTGCCAAGTTAGTAAATCACTTCTATCTTTTCGTGTAGCTTGTGTGATCATTGAGTATAGCTACAAGTGGTGAATTGGGTTGTTGTTATCTTTGTTGTTCGTTGTTAGTTGTTTGTGAAGTAACCTCGCGTGCCCCAGATAACTAAGTGTAATAGTGTAATGTAATGTGTTATGTGTTTATGGTTAATGTTTCTTGTATGCTCAATTGTAATGTTTAAAAAAAAATTGTTTGCTTTGTCTGTGTTTTCTCTCGGGTTGCATGCCGTGTTACACATGATTAGATTTTGGCTTGCTTGTAGATTTTTTTCAGAATTTTTGAAAGTTGCTTATGATTGCTTGTAGATTGGTGTTGCAAGAGTGGCATATTTTGGCTATTGTTGAATCCATTGTATTTCATTGTTGTTGCATGAATCTTGGATTGAATAATAAATTTTAGATTTCTTATTTATTTTTCTTTTCCATTATGAATTCAAAAAAATCTCAAAAGTGTATTTTGTTGCAATAATTGACAATCCTATGGATTCTCAATTATTGAGCTACACCAATTGAAATATAATTGTTTCCATCAAACATTGCCTTTGTCTTAATTATTTATCCAAATTGAAAAATTATACCATTCTTTTGGACATAAATATTTTATCTTGAAGTGCACCATATTTTTCATTTTTTTTATAAATTTAGCATTTTTACAAGATAACTAACCTTTACAGTTTTGGTGTTAACCTACTTTTTAATAAATTTTTAAGACCGTAAATAAAAATATAAAAATTATTAAAATATTAAAAAACTCTTTATATATTTAAAATTACACCCATATAGATCTAAAAGGGTATTTTTTTATTTTATAAATATGTTATTTACATGCGTAGGAGTTGTTGAAACATCAAATTTTTCAAATAATTTTATTTTTTTGGTAATTTGGTCTCAAAGTGGTGCTCATATGCATTTAGTGATCACATTTATTTAGGAAAGTTGTGTTCATATTTAACTTAGCTATAATGAATCTTAGCTCGACCATATGTTTGACCTCAAAATTGATTTTAGTAAAAATCTAAATTCACTTTATGTTAATAAGTTGGATGAAAGTGTGACAACTTTTGTACTTTTTATCAATAAATAACTATCCCCTAAATTTGATAAAACTTCACTCACGCCATTTAATAAATCAAAATCTTATTGGGTAAACACAAAGTTGTGTCACACTTTCAAACTCAAATAAATAGTTTTGAGCAAAATATTTTTGGCTAAAAAAAGTTTTGGCTCTAATAGGTTTCGGATCAAACCATGGCTCATATACATGACTCCACAAAAGTTCTTGTACCTAAATAAGTTTGTCCAAATCCCAAAAAATTAAAATTTTCATTTTCCCACTTTGAAATTGGATTTTTTAATGTGCAAGGTTTCTATAGAAAGGGTTTCAGGAGAAAACCTTACTATAGAAACCCTTTCTGCTAAAACTATCTATGTGGCATCCTAATTAGTTAAACCAACTCACCTTTTAAAAAAAATTCTAAGACTCTTTCTAACTTGAACTAAGTATCTCTTGGGTCGTGAATGATTTTTGCAAAAAAACACTTTGTAAAGCCAGGAAGTGGTGAATCCAAATATGTAATTATTTTAATATTTTGATTAGTTTTAATATATTTTATTTTTAAAATAATGCAAGTAGGTTGTTAAAGTTAAAAAAGAGGGTAATTAGAAATTTAAAAAAATAGTAAAGTATATATATTCTTTTAAAAAAATATATGTAAGTACATGAGTGAGAGAGTCTCTTTAAAAGGGTATAATTTTTTTTTTTGAAAAATTATTTAAAAAATACAGGACACAGTTGGATACAGCCCATGAAAACTACATCAAATTTAATAAGCTCTTGACTTTAGAACGCTATTACAAGAAAAAATATACAAAATTCCTGAACTTTTTTATTTTTTTTTCCATGCACAAGATATTGAAGTTACCTATTTGGAGAAAAAAAAATTAGGGAGAAATGAAGTTTTTTTCAATTTATTTCTTGGTGGACTGTGAAGTCACTTTTTCTAAAAAATTTAGCATTCCAAAATATGTTCTTAAATTGATAAAAAGTAATGAAATTTTTTTTTTTAAAATCTGAAAAGCTACAGGAATAAACTTCATCAAAAGTTCTACATTTCATTATTTTACATCATTTTGAAATTCAAAACATAAAGACCACTTTTATGTGGTCGAAGTTCAATTTATTTTTTGTTGTTGGCCGATTCCTTTATAAAGTGTGACACAAGTTTGTGATTTTACCTTATTATAAACTATTTACAATATGGTTCACACATATTTCTCTCTATTTTTATCTTAAGGTAACTATAATTATGTTTCTTTATATCTAATAAATCTTTCTTCTATTTTAGTTTTCATGCAAAAAACACCTAGCCTTGGAATTCCACTACTTCTCCTAAAAGATAACTAGAAATTATATTTTATGCAATCCATATTTACATATTAATTAACATATTATCCTTGTAGAAATCAAATATCCTTACCTATTTTTTCTCTATTCTTGACGCATATAATTATAAAAATAGTTAATATTACCATTAAGTGTAAATACATACAAAAATAGTACCAAAATTAACTCGATACAATCAAATTTTATTTCCTTGAAACACTCTAAATCTTACACAAAATATTAAGAAAATTTATTCACTTTCCAATGTTAGTGTGAAAAGATGTATTATTTTAGCCTACTGAGTAGAGTCCTATTCACACTACACTTAAGCCTACTTAGAGGTTATCTAGAATTTTGTCTCACCTCATGTAGACTCACCAAGTGTCTCAACACTTGTCCATAGAGTTCTACACTTGTTTCATACTTGGAGGGGTAGTTAGAATTTTACTCCTACCTTCTCACCTCTTCATCCTTGCCTTTATAAGAAATGCTCATTTGTACATTTTACAACACATTACATGCTTATAATTTTTCTCATTTTGCATATGCTCATTTTTGGATTGTTTTGCAAGAAGATCTTGGCTGATCTAGCATCAATGCATTTATCTAATTAGTTAATTTAATTATTATTTCATTATTTAACAATATAAGATAATGAACAAATCACATTTTATGCCAAACAAATACATACTAGAGTTACATTGGGACTCTATTTGAAGCTAATCCTTGTCCTCTTTTAGAATTTTTTAAAGGCCTTTTATAAATTTTGTCACAAATTTGTTATCTTTCTTAGTTTGGCATATATGTTTTGTTGAACAATATATCCATTATAACAAATGATGTATCCACACTCACCTATGGTGCATCCACACTTAGATGACCTGAACCTTTATATCCTTTCTCAATGGTGCAATTTCTCTATAGAGTGGTACAAATTCTCTACAAAGTGGCACAAGTTCTCTACAAAGTGGTACATCTACAACACCTAGTGGTATTTATGCATAAAGTATAATTTTATAATCTTCTTGGCACACCTACATCTGAGAGTGGTACAACTACAACACTTGGTGGGATTTTTGTATACATTTGTATTTTTGAAATCTACTAGTACACATCGACACTCTAAAGTGGCTCACTTATATCTTAGAGTAGTATTTCTACACTAGTTGTGTTTTTGTAGTTTTCCTAGAACACCTAAACCCTAGAGTGACACACTTGCATCCTATAGTTATTTTTTTGCACTAGTGGCTTTTTTATAATCTACCTAGAGTGTACCTACATCTTAAAGTGGTGCACCTACATCATCTTGTACCAATTTTACATCTTTAGTAGAATTTTTGTAAACTAAGTAGTGTATTTGCATTCTATATAATATGAATGTTTAATATTTTAGTGTACCTACTATATTTATTAGTGTGTATGTACTTTCAACTTGGTGTATGCAACATCTATGTAATATTCAAAATGTGCACCAAAATAAGGGACAAAAAAGGTGTCCAAATGAGTTATTTTGGTCATACCACAGTCATATTATTAAAATGTTAAAATAATGTGATCATGAAATGTGATCACATTTTAAGGAACAAAATATGTGAGGTGTGTCATGTTCCTCAAAATGTATTCATGTTTTGGGTAACATGAAATGTGATCATGTTTCATGTTCTCCAAAACACAATCAAATTTTTAGGAGCATGGAAAATGAGGAATTTTATGTTCCTGAAAATGTGGTCATGATTTGGGGGTCATCAAATGTGACCACATTTCATGTTCGTCAAAATGGGATTGTATTTTTTTCTCAATATTTTTTCCTCCCTTTTTTCTTGGATAATGATCCTAAAGGGTTAAAGTTCTAAGTTACCATTTTTGGATTTTTTTATCTTCATTACCATTTTTCAACTTCAACATAAATAGATTCACCCATTTTATGATTATATTTTATAAAATTATCACCAAAATGTTGCACATCTTCTTCACTTTCTAACCATATAGTTTTTTTCTGTTTTAAATGCATTAGAACATTTATTTTTAGTTTAAATTACTAGTTTTTCTATATTCCTTAGATACATATGCATTTATTTATATTTATAAATTTTGATCTACTTATCAAATTTGAAAAACATCATACATGATTACTCTACACTTCATCATTTACACATTCAAAAATAATATTTTTAATTATTTTTGTGCAAGTTATGTGACATGCATGCTCAATGATGCAATTTTTTATTGTGTATCTACTTTGAAAATTCACCAAAAAAAACATTTTTTTTAAATACACAACTTCTAGTACTCACTCTTATCTATATTTCTACCAAGAGGGTTCAAAAATATTAAATGCAACAAAAAATGGAAGCACACACTTACCATTATGTTATATTTTAATAAAAAAATAAGATCAATTTATGTGCATGAAATATTTTACCCTCTTAATCTTAACAATATTTTTAAAAAAATAGTATTTTAGAAACTAGATTTAGAATACTACAATTCTTATTATTATTGTATCTTAAAATTTTGAGTGCATGAATCTCAACACATCCAAATTCAACTTTATCTAGTTTTGGAAAGAAAAATATAGCCAATTTGGAGGCCCCCTTTTGTTAAAGAATGTTCACAAAACTACTAACATTTTTTGTAGGTCATCAAGTAATTTTATCTATAATTATTGGTCATATAAGGAGAGAATATTTGTTTGAAGCAATATCCTGCATTAATATATGAAATCCTATTAGATATTGTATAGGACTACCCTCTTATTTTTTATAGAACCCGAAGTGCAGAGGAGAGAACTGTTAAACATTTCTTTTGTTCATTGGCCAACCTCCTAGAATAATTGAGCATAAGAGTTGGCTACTCCTTTAGATAGTTCTAGGAATCAGTTGGAATTACTCAAAAACAAACCAACATATTTGATTTCATTTTCTTCAATATCAAATAATTTCTCTATTTTTTAATATTTCTTAATAATTTTATTTTATACTTTATACTAGTTTTTAATTAGTGATATTTTCCTCTAATGAATAACTTGAGCTAGATATACAATATTTTCACAATTTCTTAAAAATAGATCATTTTATCTAGGGAATACATATTTTTAAAGAAATTATGTAGCATATTTTATTTATTAATTAATTCTAAATGAGAATAATAATAATTGAGATATTTTCCCATAACTCATTTCAAATAATCAAATTAAATTTTCATTTTAATTAAAAGAAAGATGGAAAGACATTTTTTTGTTAAAAAAACATTGTTTTTTTATTTTATTTTTTCCCGTGTTTAAAATAGAGTTATCTATTTTTATAATTTATCTCACATAAATATTCTATGATAGCATAAAACTAAGGAGTGTCAAATTGATCGTTTGCATGAAGTTCTTCCACAAATTTCATAGTTGTATAAGATTAAGAAACTCCTTAGTTTTATGGTATCCATCACAACTTTCATACATAGACATTTAGGGACTTTTGCTATGTGTGCCCTAGATTATTACATTTTTAGTTGTAAATCAAAATCCTCTATGACCATGATTTATTTATCCAAAGCTAACCCTAAAATTATGGTGTATTTAATGCAATTTAATTCTACATTGGATCATTCAAGACCTATTTCCCCTATATTTGATAAAGTTTTAAACAAATCAGTAATTGTGTATATCATGTTACCTTAAGATTTTATAAAATAAGGGGCATGGTGAGGTTTCAAGGCACTCATGTCAAATAGAATAATTTGGGATGCACAAATTAGATATTGTTGCTACAATAACATACCATGCACTCACCATTAGATAGTCAATAGTGGAGTGTCCATCTTCTCTACACTTTGTGCACCAATATTCTCTTCATGTATAAGTTGCACCATCAAGCTACTCCATGTGCACATCCATTTTTTTATTCTAAAAGGAAATATAACTAATTTAATTTAATTGAATAAGGAGAAAATTTAACTAAACATATCTATAATAATGTTGGTAGAGTAATGACATAAGAAAGAGAATGAATAGATAGATAGAAACAAGAATCATAAAATATACTATGGGAAAACCCCAACAAGGGAAAAATGTAGCTGCCAAATCATACCCAAAGATAATTTAATTATCCAAATAGGTTACAATGTAATTATGATTTTGAGTGCTTCATAGGAGATCTACACATTGAATTTGGAGGAATCCTAACAACACAACCTTGCATAAAAATAATCATACAATATCCATCTCAATTATTCAATGTATAGGCCAAGAAAACCCATAGAACTATTAATATTTTACAAAAAACATGGGCTCCAACCCATGAGCCAATGCAAGATGTATTAAGTATGGTTGTTGTCAGAAGAGATGATATCATGATGATATATTAAGATGAGAACTATAAGCATTAAGATGAGGATTAGAAGTAATGCTAAAGTTGGAGAGATGTTGTTGATGGTATCTAGTATGTTGTATGCTCTCTCCTATTGTTCCTGAGGAAGTATGTGTTGCTGAAAGGAAGTTATGGTTTCCGCATGTTGATAAAAGTTTCTATTATAGGGAGTTGTCTTGAAGAATATTTGGGAGAATGATTTGCATTCCTTCACCTTTGAAGATTTGGTCTTTCGGTTTGGGATTTAGTGTTTGTGTTCTATGAATGTTGCACTCCCATCTTTTTGGTCACTAGTGTTGCTGAGGAGGTTTTTGATATTTTTAGTGTATTGACAGTTTTGTTGGTTATCTGGACTGGTCTAGAAAATGGTCCACATTTCTCCATATTGAAGTTTCTACTCCTGTAGCTTGGTGAACATTCTCTCAATTTTTGTTGCAATTTCTTAGTTCAGTTTTCATGTAATAAAGTGTTTCAAAAGTTGGTTTATTAATGCTTCATATCATGTTTGCGTATTTTGTGTTTATGGGATGAAGTGTTTTATTTTTCTTTGGTTTGTGGTGGCTATTTGTGGCTTGAAAGTGTGAAATAAGTATTTGGAAGTGTTGTTGGATGTTCATAGAACATCTCTTTATGGTCCACATATCAATGTTTGATCTCTTTGGTGCCACATATTGTTTTGAGTTTGTTTTCTAAGAAATTTATGGGTGTCTTGTTGACAAGGTTGTTTTCTTGCTTGTGCTAAGTGCTTAGGGGTCTACGCCAACATTTGAAGTTGTGTCAAGATATATTTGGGTCTTGACCTATCTTGTTGAGAACCACAATGAGTAATTTTAGTTGAAGATGTGTTTTTGGGTCGATTGGTATTATGTTACATGTTTCATTTACATGTTTCCTTGTTGCCAACTTGGGCTGATGTGCACCAACATATGTGTTGTTTTGGATCACATTGAAAGATATAATAAGTTATTATTTGGTCCTCTCTATCTTCTAGATAGGGCACATTATGTATTTGTTGCTGACTTGTTGAGGTTATTGTTTATCTTCTATTTTGGCCCACCTAATTGATGTTTTGAGACCTTAGAGAGGATATAAATGAAAAAACATGTCATTTGCAAGTGGTGTGATAGTGATGAGGCGTGCAAGTATGGAATGAAGTAGTGAGTTGTGGAAAATAAAAGAGAAATGTGATTTAATTCCTTGGTCAACAAAGTGCATTGTTGACATATGTTGTAATTTCATATTTTCATGTATCCTGCTATCAAATAGTGAATCTCTTCAGCAGGTCCTTGTAATTTCTATCTTTCCATGAGGTTGTGCACCTCAGTATTACAAGTCCTTTGTATCTTTCCCTAAGGTTGTGTACTTTAGCCTACAAGTCTATAGGTAGCAATCCTTAAAACAAATTATAAGTAGTGAGCTTCCTATATTGAGAGATTTCTCTCCATGGGTTTTCCCTTATTGGGTTTTCCACATAAATCTGGTGTTATCTTGTGCATGTGTGTTTATTAGTTGTTGATTTGATTAAGCATTATTGATCTATTTATAATTTTTGAATTTGAATATTTCTAAAGGTTTTAAGTGTTGCAAGTATGAAGGTGTTGTCATTGATGTCAACCGACCTTAAAATGGTTGTGTCATTGTTGGTTATTGGTTGTATATGTCGAGGATATTGAGAAAATTATAATAAAGGTAGGTTGCAAGTATTCAACTTTTGCTCCAATTTTTTCTTTGATGTTTACTGCTATGCTAGTAAGGATTTGAGGTATTGATCATGGCTATTGGAAGTCTCTATATCTAGAATTTGGGTTTCTGGATCATTGTACAGTGTGATATGTTCACCATTTGTGAACTAAGCTTTTTTGTGTATAAGGCTAAGGTATAAGAGAAATATAGTTCTAGATTTCTTCTTGTTCAGGTTTTATGACTTGCGGTTCTCAAGATAAGCTGATGAGGTTGTGTTCAAGTGAAATTTGTTGATCAGAAAGATTGGATCATGTCAAGGTTGTGTGTATTTAATTGATTTATGTATTTTACATTGGTATTGGCCAACCTTGTGTTTAACACTACTTACGAAGTTCATGGAGGAATGTTGAGTCATGTTGGGACTTATTTAGGTTCTCCTTAAGTGTGTGTTTTGGTTTCTCTCATTCTAATTCCACCATAGAATGTTTTGGCACCGACCTAAATTTGAATTAGTAAATACAAATGGTGTGTGGTCGACTTTGGATGAGTTTCAAAGTTGAAGATGGTATAAATACAATTTGAGATGTTTGTGAAAGATGAGTGCAAAGAGAAATATAGATTTGAGAAATTGTGTGGTTGAGAAGATCAGTGTGAAATTCAAAGTGGCAAGTTTTTGAAGGTAGTGAGCTGAAGGTATACTCTATCATTCAAGCATGTTTGCAAGTGTGTGAGTGAATTGTGGTGGAAATCTCTGTTGCATTGAGATAGTCTTTCTCTCTAGAACAAATTTCTTCTATCTTCTTTGTATATGTGTGGTAGTGATCCCTTTAGGTGGTTAACCCTTATTGGATAGTGAGTTCTATTCTGAATAGTAAGTCTTGTTTTGGCAGTGAGCCTTTTCTAGCAATGAGCCTTTTTATTCGGTTTTGATATTCTTTATATTGTGAGCTAATCATCACCATGTTTTTTCCCTTATTAGGTTTTCCACATAATTCTGGTGTTGTTGTGTGTATGGTTTTTGCTTCTTTCAATTTCTGCATTTACACTTAATGATTAATCACATTAATAGAGTAAAGGATTTGTGAATGGAAATTGATCTAACCTCTGGTGAAAGTTTTAAAGGATGAAACTGCTACAACTTATTCACCCCCCATTCTCAATTTTATT
>VDFB02224635.1:0-14565 GCA_007258455.2 Sequoia sempervirens
TTTTGATAATATGTTATTCAAGTATGAGGCTTTTATTTAAAATCCATTAAGGGCATCAAAGCTTTTTAAGGAGAAATGGACATTTAGAATTTATTATGTTCCATTATATTTGGGTATTTTGGTTTTTTTTGTGAAATAGATTAAAGAAGAAAGTAAAGTACTTCATGGGGAAAAGGATAAAAAATCAATCTTATCACAATTCACTCAGTCACTAAAACAATATAGGAACTTAAATATCGGTAATGTACCATGAACACCTTTGAAGATAATTTGTTGATTCTTTCCTAGTTGATGGTCTCTAAAACATGGGTATTTCATTGGGGTCCATCATGGTAGAGTTAACATAGATTATTATTGTGTAAGGACTATATTTTGAACATCAAAGGTGATATCTATGACAATTTATATGATCTATATAATTCTTATACTAATTATGCAAAGTTACCCACATCTGAACTACAACATAATCATTGTTAACATTGAAGTTTAATTTAAAATAATTACATGATTTGAAATTGGCCCATATCAACAATGATGTTCATGTTTAAACATTGTTAAAGTTAAATTTAAATGTATTGTTTGAGTAAAAGTATTGATTATTCATGTCACTAGTATCTCAAATGAACATCTACCAACACTGTTGAGATTCAAGCATGTCATAAATATTGTGTGAATCATAATTGACATCTTCATATGGTGAATTATATATAACAAATAGCTTGGTCCTGATATAGTAGAATCCTGTGTAATTAATTATTATAAAATTTATGTGTAGTTTTGATTTTAAAAACATATCTTGAATTTTGGATAAAAATAATTTATTTGGAGTGAGACATTAAAATTATATGGTATATTGCTCACAGAAGCATTATGGATAGCTTCTACATTTGTTTTGCATCTAAATAACTATAGATTTACGGACAATACCGATAGTTTTTCATCTTAAGGACTATATATTACTCTCAAAAATACATGATATGCTGCCTTTGTCTTATGGAGAAAAGATGAAATAAATACCCACGGTGGCCTTGAGATATAAGATCCCTTTCAAGTTTTCAACAAGAAAGATTGTCAAATAGCTCAATGATGAAGATCGTTAGAGACGTCAATGCAACACAAGTTAAACTATATCAACAAAATTAGATGGCCACAGTTACCTAAATTATTAAATGAAAAACATGCAGATTAGGCATAATGTATCATTGACACATTCTCAAACTCTATTGTAGTATATATCTCCAAACGCATGCAAGGAATTTCAGCTGTAGAAAGCCAATAAGACGCGAACACCTATTGTAGGCTATTTGCATATTTGAATGCCATTTAGAATATGAACTCTCCAGAGCCATCTACTCCAAAATAAGGCGACAAACTTCCAACCTGCCACTATCAATTCTGCCCAGTAACACGTCACAAAATGAAAGTCCATAATATCAGCCAGCTGCCTCTTCAGACTGGACTACTTTGCAGTGCATTCTCTTCCTGTTCCTTGACCTCTTTTTCTCACCTGAGGTTCCTTCAACTTGAAACCCCTGCAGTAAGACAATGCAGTATGATATCACAACAATCTCATTACACGGAACAATTTGTGAAAAGGTTTTGATTTTAAAAACACCCATTGTTATAATATGTAATTTGAAAACTCATCAACCAATCTTGAAAATGATGGTTCCTAAAATGCAAAACTAAACATCGAATGGGATGAGCTCAAGTTGTAAAAGCAAAACATATTTCAAAGCAAAGCCCCAGGTTCAGAATCCAGGGGACATGATAAAGTCTTCAAATTGTGTAAAACACCACATCAAGCATGCAAGGTTTGGTGTACTCCAATGAACCCAGGTGCAAGTCCAGCTGAAGGTTGGACCCACAAAAAGTGGAATTTACCAAGCGAGGAAAGGAAAAATTAAAGCAGCATTATGCATATTTTTTATCTTGAAGCAGAACATAAATATAAGTCTTAAAAGAAAACATTTTGATTTAAGTAATGCTAAGAGCAACATACTGAAAAGTAGAAACTTGAATGTGTAACATCCAGGGCATGCAAAAAACTTTCGAGGATTGATCATATTGATGTTACTGAGTACTCATTGCCTAATAAGTGGAATCTTACTAGCATGTTTTGCATTGGCATTCTGTATTCATCGTCAGTCGAACATTATTGAGATTTTATATTCATTGTCAAAAGGGAACACTGGCCATAAGTATTAAGGACCATAACTGAAACAAAATTCTGATTGCAGTGGCCCTTTGCTGTCAAAGGAAGTTCAAAAGCTAATCTTTCTTGTTTCAGAAACGACTCACATTTGTGATTAAATAATGAGAGAACATACAAATATTCGATTATACACAGAATCAGATTTTGTAATTATTTTACCAGTCCTATAACAAAGTATTTAGGTAACAAGAGCTATCAGAGCTTTTAACTTCATTACTTAAATAGTAGTTAATTCTATACTACAACAAAGTACGTTTACTAGGAGAGCAGTTGTCGTGAGAATTAGAAAAAAATCAGTACATCAATTAAAATATCCAGTGCTGACTAAAATATATGGAAGGCATCGGAATGAGAATCAGTGTAACACATCTTTTGGCATTGTAGAACTACATTTCTTGGTGCCACTCTTTTCTCCATTAAGGTGCACATGTGGTCCTCTAACCTTCATTGAGAGAGGTTCTGATGTTTAAGGAGAGAGGTTCTGATGTTTAAAGAGGACTTGACTACTAATAGTGTTGCCAGAATGACTGTCTTGACAAAACATATTGATTTTTCAAGGATAGGAGCAGGAGCTGAATTCTGACACTTCATGCCTTCATTAGGCAAGGAACTGTAATGGAAGCTAAAGCACTATTGTTATACTTCATCATGTACCTTTACAAGATGCATGTGTTGTAAAAACACAATATGCTAGAGTAGTTGTATATAAAATTATAAACTAAGAAATTGACGAAGACTACATAAATATGAAATGCATATACAGCTTCTTATCTTCAAAAGCAGGAATGGGAACACTTCTTCTATGGAAAGCCCCAAATGATAAAACTGTTTTTTAAACAGAAAAGGCCTAATTTTAACAAGAGATTGCGTTGATACCTATAAAACTTGAAAAACACTAATGTACATCGGCATATAATCTGAACATTGAGAGGAGTGGATAAAAATCGAAGCATTCATCCAAACCCATAATCAATCATCTTTAGAGAGTCTTTATAATTTTGTCAAGTAGAAAAATTAACATCGCTAAGTATTGAGTGGGTGGGAAGTCTAGGCATGGTAGGGGCCGTAAGTGGCTCTTTTTGCATCTCTTCTTCCTCGCGTGGTGCAGCTGGGGGTTTTGGTTCAATCGCAAGGGTTTGGTATGTATGGTTGTCTATTGTCATCGACCTCTTTCTCTTAAGTTTGATCCTTTTGATTTCTCTGTTGGCTGGGGTTTGAATGGCAAGGAATGCATCGATTGGTGAGGTGAAGGGAGATATTCCTATGGCGGAGGTTGGTGGTGGGGCTTCGTCTGGAGAGGGTTTGACAAAATCTAGTACCTTTAAAATGCATAAGATAAATGGATGTCTGGAAAGGGCGCAAGTTCGTCCTGTGTTGGTGATTCAATCAGAGGCGGTAGCTGAAGATCTGGATTACTACAGTAAGCATGTTTTGATTTGTAAGTTTATGGGGATGAGGGTTTCTCTTTCTTTCTTGGACACTTGGATCCGCAAGACATGGTCTCCAGAGGGTGACTTTGATGTTCTGTTGGCTGCAAACAATTTCTTTCTGGTAGATTTCTCATGCATTGCTGATCGAAATAGGGCATTTGAAGGGGGCCTTATTTTTATAATCAAGTAGGTCTTTTCATAAAACCATGGCATGCTGGCTTTAATTCGGCGGAAGAGTTGCCTTCTAGGGTTCCGGTTTGGGTTCGCCTTCCTCGGCTGCCACTTGAATGTTGGAGAACTGATATATTACAATCAATTGCTTTATTGTTGGGTAAGCCTATTGGTCCTTCTCAACATACTTTAGATAAGAGGATCTTTTCTTATGCGAGGGTTTGTGTCGAGATTGATTTGAGTCAACCTCTGCCCGATTCTATTGATTTGACTGTTGGCTCTAATTCCTAGACTCAGCTTTTGGATTATGAAATGTTGCCTTTTCGCTGTCGGTTATGCCATGAATATGGGCATCTGCAGCAGAGGTGTCCTCAGGCTTTTGGTGTGGGAGGTGCAAATAATGCGGGTTCCCAATCTAATCTGAGGGTGGAAAAGGGTAAGGATCCTATGCAGGGAATAGCAGCGGACAAAGATGGTTTTGTTCCAGTTAAACCTCGTAATCGTGGATGGGGCCAAAATAGGCCTTTCCAGGATAGACAGGAAGGGGAGACTTTCAATAGATTTGAGGCTTTGGCTGAGTTAGTTCAAGAGGAAGGGTTTACAGTTGACATGCAAACGGTGGATGGCTCTAGTTCTAAGGAGTTGGTTGAGGTACAGCCTTCGGTGATCCCTAAAGTGGATCAGCTTGGTGACTAGGATCCTCAGATGGTGTCTGGTCTAGGTCCTTTCACTCTAGCTCTTGGTGCAGGGTATGGGGGGGTTGTTGATTTTGGTGGCCCCTCTGGTGCTGGTAAGGTCTACTCGGAGGCTCGGGATAGCCCTGATTTAGGTAAGTTTAAACCTTCTTCCTCTATTTTGGGTGTGCAACAAAAATATTTTAAGAAAGGGATTCCTGAGAAATCAGTTAAGGTTGGTTGCAAAAAGGACCAAGAAAAGGTGAAGCTTGCTGGAGAGACATTGGTTGAGGCTGGTTCGGTGAAGACTATTGATGCTCACTTTTCCCAACCCCAACGATGATAGTTCTTTCTTGGAATGTGAGGGGTATGAATAGCATCCCTCGACAAAAGGCTATTCGAGATTTGATTCACATTCATTCTCCGGATGTGATTTTCTTGCAGGAAACTAAGTTATCAGTGGATAGTATGTTAAGTGTGGCTCCTAAGATTTGGGGTTGTGGCCAATGTCAATGTGTGGGTGCTTTTGGTAATTCTGGTGGAGTGGCTTGTTTTTGGGATCCCCGAAAGGTTAGTCCAATTTGGTGGATCTCCTGTAAGAGTTCGATTTCTTGTGTTGCTTCTCATTTAGAGTCAGGGGAGAAAGTTATTTTCTCTAATATATATGCTCCGACTGATTTCCAAGGTAAAGCACAACTGTGGGATCATGTTAGACATGTGAGGTCTTTGGATCCTTACCTGCCTTGGATCCTGGCTGGTGATTTTAATGCTGTCATTTCTTTAGAAGAGAAGAGAGGAGGTAGTGCTCATTTGGAGCCTTCCTCTAGGCTCTTGCAGGATAATATGGCTCTTTTGAGGTTAGTTGATGTCAAACCAACTAATGGAGTCTTCACATGGAGTAATAGGAGAACTGGAGATGCTGCTATTTCTGAAAGACTAGATAGATTTTTGGTGTCTAGTTTTTGGATGGGGGATAGGTGGATGATTAGCTCTGAAATATTGGATTGTCGAGGCTCTGACCATTGGCCAATTAAGCTTGTGGTTGATGTGCCTCAACGATGTGCTAGACAGACTTTCAAGTTCCAACTCATGTGGCTCCGGGATGAGTCTCTTCATGATATGATTTCTGGCTGGTGGGATCTTGGGAAGCCAACTTATGGCACTGCTATGTACTCATTCTCAAAGAGGTTACAGTACGTCAAATACAAGTTGAAAAGATGGAATAGGCAACATTTTGGTAATTTGTTTCATGAAAAACAAAAGGCTCAGGATAATTTGGACTTAATCACCAGGCAGATTCGTGATCAAGGCCTAACGGAAGAGTTGAGTTTGTCAGAGATTGTTGCAACAAAAGCGGTAGAGGAATGGGAGTTAAGAGAAGAAATTTTTTGGAAACAAAAGTCTCGTATTGAATGGCTTCAGGCTGGTGATAGGAATACTTCTTTTTTCCACAACTCAGTTAAAGACCGGAGGCAAGGTAATGTTATTTCTTCTCTTGTGTTGTCTGATGGGGAAATTTTGTCCTCTTCTGCTTCTATCTCTGCGGAATGCATTCGGTATTTCTCTTCATTATTTTATGAGGATTCGCCTCCAGCTGAGGAGGCTGAAACAAGGATTTTGAATTGTATCCCGCAGCTAGTGTCTAATGAAATGAATGAATCATTGCTTTCTCCTATTACCTTGTTGGAGCTTGAGAACGTTGTGTTCCAGATGAAGAAAGGTAAAGCACCGGGGCCTGATGGATTCCCTGTTGAATTCTTTCAGGAGTTTTGGGAGGTGGTTAAGTTGGACCTCTTAGAGGTTGTTAAGGAATCTTTCATGAATAAACAAATGTTGAAGTCTCTGAATGCAACTTTTTTAGCTCTCATTCCAAAGAAGGAGGGGGCTAATTCTTTGGATCTTTTTTGGCCTATTGCATTATGTAATGTTGTTTATAAGATTATTACTAAGTTGATTGCTGAAAGGCTGAAACCTTGGCTTGGTGAGTTAATCTCTGAGGAGCAGGGGGTTTTGTTGCTGGCAGACAGATCATGGATGGTGTTGTGATTGCAGCTGAGACCATCCATTCTATGGAATCCTCAAAAGAAAAATCTATGTTTATCAAGCTGGACATGGAAAAAGCGTATGATCGCGTTAAATGGAGCTTTCTATTCAAGATTCTTGGAGCTTTTGGCTTTGCTAGTGATTGGATTGAATGGGTTAGGAGTTGTGTTACTTCTTCCTCCTTCTCAGTGCTTCTCAATGGTGAGCCCACTGAGTTGTTTGGTGCTTCTAGAGGCCTCAGACAAGGAGATCCTTTGTCACCCTACTTATTCATCCTACTTGCGGAAGGATTGGGAAGGCTTATTCGTGCTCAGGTAGCAAGTGGCTTGATTCAGGGTTGGAATTGGGGAAATGATCTTCCCCCTCAGACTCATCTTTAGTTTGTTGATGATACTGCCTTGATGGGTAGGGCAAGGGTTGAGGAGGCTTTGAACTGGCGCAATGTTTTGGATAGCTACTTGGCGGCCTCTGGGTAGCGCATTAATGAGGGGAAGTCTCTCATTTACTTCTTCCATACTCCTAAGGGTATCCAAAGGAGATTAGCAGGTATTCTTCATTTCCAGATCGGTTCACTTCCTTTTCTCTATCTTGGAATCCCTCTTGCCATTCGTTCTCTCCCTAAAAGGTTTTGGCAAGAGACTCTTGACAAGTTTCGAAGTTTGGTCAGCCATTGGACTTGCAGGTGGCTTTCTTCAGCTGGAAGAGTGACTCTTCTTAAGTCTGTGATCCAGGCTCTCCCTCTTTATAAGTGCTTTGTTCTTTCTGCTCCATCAAGTTTTATTCAAGATTTCGAGAGACTGTCTCGTCAGTTCCTGTGGTCTGGCAACCTTCTTCATAGAAAGTGGAGCTTGGTGAAATGGGATGTTGTCTGTAGGCCGAAGCAGGAAGGGGGTCTTGGTCTACGATGAACTGATTTGAATGGGCAGGCCTTGGCTGCTAAGCTGTATTGGCGTTGGTGTTCACAACAACATATGTGGTGGGCTAAAATTCTTACCCTCAAATATTTGGGTGCGGTGGAAAGCATGGAGGTTGTAAGATTCAGTTTGGAGGGGAAAGGTTCTATGATCTGGAGTACCCTCAAACGGGGTGCCAAGCTTGTGAAACAGGGCCTTTTTTGGATTTGTAATGGGGGTCAGGAAGCTCTCTTCTGGCATGACTCTTGGGATGGACATCCCCCTATTTTGTCTTCTCATCCCCACCTTCAGGACTTGTGCCAGATTTTTGAGGAGGCGGGTTGGTGTCATGTGGCCGACTTCAAATCTCAACATTCTTTGAGTCAGATTACTATGTCCAGGTGGAAGGACCCTCAGGATTGGCCTCCTGGGGGGGTTTTGGAGGATCGTCAAGTGCTTGCTAAGATTCTTTCGGATCGCACCTGCAACTCTCTTCTTGGGAGAGATGTGCTTGCTTGGGGTCCAGATTTGCGGGGTAAATTTTTGGTTGCCTCTGGTTATCAGGTTTTGGATAAACAGGTCTTTGGGAGCTCTGAGGTTCCTTGGTGGAAGCATGTTTGGAATAAATTTGCTTGGCCTAAGTGTAATTTTTTCTCTTGGCTTGTTGTCCAAGGTAAGTGTCTTACTTGGGACAATCTTTGGAAACGGGGGTTCCAGGGCCCTTCCATGTGTGTTTTGTGTGGTCAGCATGAAGAATGCCTCTCACATCTCTTTTTTCAGTGTTCCTTTGCTAAGGATATCTGGCATCACTGGTGGAATCTCTGGAGCTTACCGTGTTGCCATGTCTCTGCCTTGGATGATTTTTGGAGGAGACAGGGATCATCTCCTGCCAAAACCTCTTTTCTTAAAATTGCTTGGAGCATTGGCCCTAGTTTGATTGTTTGGCATCTTTGGTTGGAGCGCAACAGATGGATTTTCTTGGATAAAAAATTGATCTTGGAGCAACTTTGGAGGCGGATTCTTGGGGCTCTGCAGGAGACTTTGTCTGCAAAGTGTGATTTGTCTGTGCCAGTTGATCCTGGGGACTTGGGTGTTGTTAATTCCCTGGGTCTTGTTGCTGGGGATAGGAGAAATTTGGGCAGTGTGCATCGTAGGCGTGGGCGTGAGAGGGTGGTTCGTGATGGCTTCTGGTGTCCGCCTGCTCTAGGGGAGCTAAAAATCAATACAGATGGGTCATCTAGGGGTAATCCTGGGCATGCTGGAGTTGGTGGTATTGGTAGAGACAGCTTGGGAGTGGTGGTGTTTTTCTTTTCTATGTATCGTGGTTTGCATACCAATAATCTTATGGAGGCTAGTGCTATCCTTATGGCGATTGAGCGTGCGGTTGGCCTTGGGTGGCGGCGGATTGTTTGTGAGTCTGATTCTCAGGTGGTTATTGATATGTTGCATAAGCGACAGTTGGAGGATATGAATTGGCAGCTTGTTGTGGTTGTCAAGCAGATTATTTCTATGTGCTCTTCTCTGGAGTCCATTGTTTTTTTCCATATTCTGTGAGAGTGGAATAGGGTGGCTGATGGATTGGCTAGATGGGCATCAAAGAGGACTGATTCTTGGTATGTGGATGGTTGGGGCAATCTTCCTAATGACATGGCCCCTGTTCTTGAGGAGTGGGTTGTGGAGGATATGAGATGCTTCTTGGGTGTGAATTAATTCTTGTTTTGTTGGGCCCCTTGTGGCTTCTTTCTTCTGACTTTGTAATGTTGTTCTGATTCAATAAAGTTTTTACCCTCTTTTATTAAAAAAAATTTGTCAAGTAGAAAAAATGTAAATAAGAGTAAGAGCATTACAGATCAATTCAAGTAAGTCAGCCTTCTTGGGAAAGCAACATTGCTAGTTTGCTAGAGACTTTTCGATATCCTTCTTCTTCATGTCCTTTTCCCCTTCAATTCCAAGGCGTTTTTTGAATTTTTTCTTCTTTGTTAATGCAGGACGTGAACTTCCTTTAGGATTAGAGTTTTTACTTTTGCTCTTTGTATCTTTATCATCCAGTGAGGACTTGTGCCCTAACAAACAAACAGGTAAACTCAAATTCCTGACGACTTGAAGTTTTTTCAAAAATGCATATTACAGTATTACACAGATCACCATATGTTAAGATAAATGTAATCACTTGTCTTATTCGGTGAAAGGAAAACTTACTCTTCATGGTATTTATGGTCGATGCAGCAAGACAAGTTATTCTTGCTTTCGAGTCAATCTCGAAAACAGGGATTGGATTCTCTGTTCCCACCATTCTGGTATCCCAAATCCGCTCAGTTCCATCTGATGATGCTGATGCAACAAGATAAGGAGTTTCATCTGATTCAGTACTAGTTTTTTATCCAAGTACAGCGAGGCCTTTGATACGACTTTTGTGTGCATTCTCTACAGAAAATGTAATCTTTCCAAATGCTAAATCCCATGCCCGAATTGTAGACTCCTCTCCACCAGTCAATAGCAATCTATTCTGTCCTAAAAAGAATTAGGCATGTCAGGTTGAGAATTGAAATCCTCCGTGGTTCTAAAATAATATAAAAAATGGCATTTGTCTGCAGTGGATCCAGAATAAGCAGTATATCGAACATTTTAAGTTGCAGTGTTGTCGGGAGTTCCTTTTGTGTTGTTAGCTCAATAATGTTAAATTTAAGAGGCCAAGGGGAAGATATTCAAATAGATTTTGTTCATGGACTGGGAATACTTTATTGAGATATGCATTCTGTTCATGTGCTTATAGAAAGATTTAACAAAACCAGGAATTCTATTTAATGCTTCAAGCATAGAGAAAATTCTCATATTTGCATGTTTTTAAAAAGAAAATCAATGAAAATATAGACAAAACTCTGCGAGCTTAAGTTGAAGACATCCTAGTCAATCAAATTTAAAAATGGCAAGAGGCCAAACAGAGAAAATTTATATGATTCCTAAAATTGAGCACTGATGTACTATCAAAAAACATTTCCACATAAGTATCATAGTCGAAATAGCCAGCAAAAAGAACCTTTAGAACTTATATCCATCATTTAACTAAGAATGGAGCCATATATAATTTAATCTCCATTTGTTGAGGCACTAGAAATGATAGCGCCTTGTGTACAAATACATTGTTATATGAAGTTTCATATTCAAATTAACAAAAAAGTCATTTAAGAAAACAGAACATACCATGAATGGGGAAAGACAGTTTACTCTCTTTCCGTGCTGCAGAGAATGAAGCAACCTCGCATCTTCAGCATTGTGAACAGACACCACATCTTCGATAGCTACAGAATAACTATCTCCAACCTTCGAATTAAACTCAATAACAGTGGCCTCCTTTTGCAAATTTGAAGTAAAAGTACATCTCCCCTTAATTAGATTAAACATGCTCAAATGACAATCCCTGCCAACAGAGAGAGCGAGTCTCCCAGAAGGATGTATGGCCAAATCATTGACACCCTTCTTGCGGGCCTTCATGGTCTTCAAGTGAACCCACAAATCTGAATCCCAAATACAAATTGTGCCATCCAGGGATCCACTCAACAAATTCCTAGGATAAGAACTGCTGCTACAATTATTACCATAGCATTCATCTCCATAAAAACAGAGGCTCGTTATTGCAGCACTGTGCTGGAGGAGAGAACCCACTTCAAGGTAGTGAGCCATGTCAAATATCTTGATGGTGTCATCCATCCCACCTGTTACCAGCACAGAGCCTGCCATGGCTAGGGTTTTGATTGGACCCATGTGAGCAGGATAGGTGAAAATGGGGTTGAGAGTATGACCCGCGTTTTCTTCTTTCTGTTGTTCCTCATTGTTCTTGTGTTTCTTCTTCTTTTGTTTGCTCTCTTCATCCAGACTCCATCCCAGTATAAATCTTTCGTAGGAACCTGCTACTATATTCATGCTGAGGACTCAAAATTTTCGACACAGAAAGAAAATAACTTAGTTTTTATTAAAATAAAACTAGGATTTTGGAAAGATAAAAAGTCTGGTTAAGTACAATTTAAATAGACAGGACTGTATTTATACATTGCTCTGTTATTATATACATATAATGAACTAGGGTTTTTAATTAAAAAAAAAAAAAAACTAGGCTTTTATACCTAAAACTAGGGTTTTAAATTTCTTTTGTGAGAGGGGGCAACCTGGTTTTTCAGATCTATGGTTGATACGACTCAAAAATGAAGCAAGACCATGGAAATAATCTCGACCTTTTTGTATTAATTTCTTTCACTAACGCGGAAGGGCCGAGATTATTTCCATCTGCTTCGTTTTTTAGTCGTATCAACCATAGATCTGAAAAGCTAGGTCGCTTCCTCTCAAGAGGGAACTTAAAACCCTAGTTTTGTGTTTTTAATACAAAAGCCTAGTTTTTTTTTAAATACAATCTTGTCTATTTAAATTATGATTTTTTATTTTTCCAAAATTCTAGTTTTATTTTAACTATTGGAAAACAATATTGGTTTTTTTTTTAATTGCTAGCTATATCTTTCCGTATTTATTTTGGTTTATAAGGGTAGGTCTCCATTGGCTAACAACCACCGTTCGATTTAAATAGGAATTGTATTTTCAAGCAGACATCTTAGATTTGTATTAGTAGAATTAATAACAATTTTTGTAGTTAAAATTGAGAAAAAAAATAGAGGTAAATGTTGAAAAAAAGGGAAAGAAATTTGTGGAGCCACGTGTCAATTTTCACAATATGCATTATTTCTAACCCCTCTTTCTTTTCATATCTTATTTTCAATTCCTAAAGAGTGATTGCTTCATTAAAATAGGGAAAAATTCCAAATTATCCATTTCCTATAATAAAAAAATTGCATGGAAACACTCTAGATACTTAAATTTAAGCAAAAAACTCACTTAAGTAGTTGCATGGGGACATGGAGTAAGAGTACTGAGGACGCACTCCATGAGAGAAAATTGTAGAATTACGGTGTCAAAAAGCTTATTAATTTACTTTTATTAAATACATCCAAATGCATATCACAAACTTCCAATTATGTTGGCTAACTCTAGAGACAATGTGAATGTCATGTGCCTTTTTTAGGTTGTTTTTTAAAATGAACTAATTATGAAAGGCATTCCCCTCTATGAGACAAAGTGACCTGATTTGGCAAATCAAGGGTTGAGATTGTTTGTTAAGGATATAAGATGATCATATTAATTTTAATTAGACCTTTCTCTCTATTGATTGATGGAAGCTATCACCAATTAATTGGTTGACCAAATTTATAGGGAATGTGACTTTGATTTAGCCAACTTGGCCAATTTTTGTAAATAGATAAGCAAAGATTAATTGAAGGCTTCAAATGGCTATAAGTTGTCTGACAATGAAGGTGTTTCTTTTTGTATTAATTGTCCTACTTTTTATCTACAACATAAGGGTAGCAAATCTATTATTGTATTTTCCCATAACATGATTTATGCTAATGATAATAGTAATGTACTAAAGCAAAATATTTTACTTGCACAAAGCAAAGGCATGGACACCTTCACTCTCAAAATTGGTGACAAGGCCTAGTAGACAATATGTACCAAGTCCATGTCAATTTCATGATTAACTAACATTTTTTGGCCCCAAAAAATTATTTTACAAACTAACACAATTTTTTATTCAATGGTTATAGTAATTTAAAGAAATATTATATGGTTGGTTTATTACGATTAGTATGCTAATTTTTTGGCACACTTGGTGATTAATGTAATTTAGAAATATATAGTTCGTTTATTAGGGTTAGTATGTTAAATTTTTCTCACACAGAGAAATTATTATAATTTAGAAATATTATATGCTTGGTTTATTAAGGTTTGTATGTTAATTTTTTAGCATGCATAGCTAATCTATCTTGTGAGTTTTTAATTTCCCCTAACAAGAACTTACTAAATAAGGCTTTTAATAAATAAAATCATTGATTAAGGAGTTGTCAATAATGTCATAACCCACAATTGAGGAATATAAGAACTATATTCAAATGACACATGTTTTAATTGGTTAGGGCTCAAATATTTTCAAGATGACTATCAAAGTGGATGCTCAAAAGGAATATGAATCAAACAAAAATAAAAATGACATGAAACACCAAGGAGGGGAATGAACAAGTAGAATTGTCAAGATTTGTCTCATAAAGAGGCTTACATTTTCAAAATTCTTATTGATAAAGAATGCAATGTACAAAGAAGCAAGTGACAAAGATGAGGCTTTTCTTGCATCCTATACAAACTAGAGGTGGTAAGTAAACCTCCAATATTTTGTGTTTTCCTAATAAAATCAGCTATAATATAGAGGAATAGAAAAAGAGATATAGAGGGAAATAAAGAGAAAATACAAAAAGAGATAAAGGGGAAGAGAGAGAGTGGGGGTGGATGAGGGAGAGATAGAGAGAGAGGGGGAGGGTGGGGAGGAGGTAGAGAGATATGTAAATATATAGAGGGAAAGAGACACAAAAAGAGGAAGAGAAATAGAGAAAGAGGAAAAAAAATGCACACAAAGAGGTGTAGACACATAAAAATGACCTAGACCCGCAAACCATATTTTTCTATGTCTTATCATATGTCGTTTATAGTCCAAATTCAACTATTAATTAAATAATTCATAATTGTTTAATTAATTCAAATCTTTTATTCCTCTTGATTATTTAAATAAATAAATTTTATTTATTTATTTAAAAGCGTCACTAATTATCTAATGTCTCTCATAATTAAATAAATTTCTTAATTTATTTAATTATCCTTGTCCATTATTTCCTCCTGATTATTTAAATAAATAAGTTTTATTTATTTAAATGTGTCATTAATATTGCATGTTTTCTTATAATTAAATAAATTCTTTAATTTATTTAATTATTGTCCACCATCGCTTTTTCCAATTTTAAATAAAGATATTTATTTAAAATTGTCCACTTCCTATCTCTTGGCTTTTTCTAATTTAAATAAAATCATTTATTTAAATTATCCCACTTTCTAATTTTCCCGCTTTTTAGTAAATGATTAAAGATTTTAATTATTTACTGTCACATGATTTTTCCTCCTTTTTGAGTTAAATTTATTTTTAATTCAAAATAATCTTTTTCCTTCAAAAAAATCAAATAACTTTTATTTGATTCCTGATTTTTCAAATC
>VDFB02224636.1:0-16716 GCA_007258455.2 Sequoia sempervirens
AATCCATTGGATGAGTATTATTTTCCTCCTTGGGCATGTAGTTATAATTTGTGGGACACAATCTTCTTCTTGTGGTCTACAGTAATCAGTTGGGTGGATGATATTGTATCTTTTAGACCATAATCCACATTTGGGATAGATCTACATCTCCAGTCTTGCAAGGTTTCACTGGGTAAATGTTATCTTCTCACCAAGGTCTGTAATAGTCCACTAGGTAAATATTATTCTTCTCCTAGGTATGTTATAATACATAAGAGGATCTAGAAGATATCCCACTTTACTTGCCTACTATCAAAATAATCTGAGAATTATACTGGATTCAAATTAATCACATTCAATATTAGCTCAGGACACATAAGTGCTTTAACCATGTTTAGACTTGTTACTAGTCCATAAATACTTGTAGAGAATAAATAAGTGCCTAAAATAAACTGCCTGTTCCAGCATAATAGAGGTGCGTAAGTGGGATATTGTCTATTATAAAGTGCATCCAAACATGACAAACTGGTTGACATCTGCAATCAGTAACCATTTTATAGTACCTAGCTATGCAAATTAAACCTACTTGATGCTTGCAATAGAAGGGTGAGCCAAAAATGAGAAAATCCATCCAGAAAATCATTCTTATCATTACTCCATAAGAGGAGCTTCAATATTATAACTTTAGGCTTTAAGATTTTGTAAGCACACCACGAAGTATTTACATACAAGTCCCACTTCATTGTGAAAAGTAAAGTATAAAACAGGGCATAAAACTATGATAAAAGACATCAAAAAGGCAACTGAATGCTCTATGCATTCAAATGGAGAACTTCAACATGTAACTATAGATATTTTTCACTGGATTTCACAATAGATGGTTGTGATGTCCCCTCTCTAGACAGTTCTCGGGAACAGTGTGTTAGCCCTTTATTGGACCCTTGTGGGCTAGCCAGATTGGTTAGAGGGTCAGTGGTACTTTCTGGAGGGTTTGATCGTTCTGGTTTTCAGAGCCCAGTGATTGGTTCACAGCAGGCGTTGGCAGTGCAGGAGTCGACAGCTTTTGACGGCACAGGATTATATGGTGTTTTGAGTGAGTTATGGGTTTTTAAGTGATTTAAATATTAATTGATTTAATATTTAATTATAAAGTCAAGTTGACTTTATAATTTTAAAATCACTTAAATATTTTCTAAAAGTGATTTAATATTTTAATCACTTAAATTGATAAAGTGCGCCCAAGTATTTAAGTCAAATACTATTGAAATGACTTAAATATTATTTAAAAAGTTTTTAATATCCAAAAGTGGCGTATCTTTCTTGGGATTCGTGCCTTTGCATAAAAGGGCATTTTTGGCAATGAGAAACTCACCTTTTGATAATTTCAACTTTGCCTTGTGCTATTTCCTGTGCATTCTCCTGTGATCAGGGTTTGAACAATCTTCCATTGAAGAACGGTACCTCTTCAGTGTTGAGCACTCTTGAGATTGTGAAAGATCAATCGAATCAGTGCAGTTGAGAGCTTCATTCAGAGGTTCTACAGGCTTAAACCAGAGGTTTATTATTCAGTATTCAGTTATTGGCAGTACAGAAGAGGGTTACTTCATCCAGAGGCGCCACCTTCATCAAATTTGTGGTTCCAGCAGTGTTACTACATCACTTCCTCCTTGGCCGTACATTTGCATTGAATTTTGTGCCTACTAGAGGATGGCGTGTAAAGCCAAAAGCTAGGGCGCTTCCTTTTTGGCACTTGCTTGAGCTTCATCATGGGCGGCTACTATTATCATCTCATTGTATCTAGTTTTTGAGTGGGAGAAGTTGCTTCTGGAGACTAGGCGTCCACATATGCCTGTTTTCTCCGTTTCCGGCTGGCAAACTGGCTTATTTCTTTAATTAAATAATCTAGAGATATTCTGGTATGTTTATCATTTGCAATCTATTTGTTACAGTTAAATAATGTCCTCTATACTTTCATTCTGAAGAAAATAGTGCAAATTTTCATTTTATGAGCATTTATGCTGTGCGCCCCTTCTCTTCTGTCTATCAAACTTTCTCTAAAAAACTAAAATAACACTAAAAAGACTTAAGAAATACTGGGGTTTGAGTAGAGAGCCAGCAGGGCTCATCACAGTGGTATCAGAGCACTGATCCTGCCAGCTTGTGGGGTTAGAGAAATTTATGAAGTCACACCAGGAGGGTTTTGGCAAGTTCTACTCTAGAGGGGGCCCTAGAAATCAGAGAGGTGATCATAATCCTTTCCCACCATTTCCATTTGAAGATCAGGAGGAGGAAATAGACTTGGATAATATGGCTAACAGGGAAGGAGGAAGTTCTTACAGGAATCCTTGGGATGATGAGGACAGAGAAGCTAAAGATGTGCTCAAAGGCATGGTTGCAGGCCAAGAACAGGTAGCGACTATTCTTCAACAACTCAGCACAAATGTCCAAAATTTGACAATTAATAGAGTTCAGAATCTAGATCAAGATCGTGAAGGCAGTATTCATAGAGAGCCTCAGAGAGTCATAGCTCCAGCACGCACCTTCGAAAGAGCTACATGTCCTACTTTTACTAGAAATGACGCTGAGGAAGAGGATGAAGTTGAACAGGGTGGTGAGATTAATTTTGCAGATAACATCATGGTTATGCATGATGAATGGGATGCATTGCCACCGAGAGTTAAGGAGCACCTTAACTTCGATAGATTCCTGAGCCAGAAAAGAGAACACACCAGGAGCAGGAATGACAGGAGACCTAGACACAAGCAGAATGATCTTAGACAGGCAACTAATAAGCTTACCTTGGCGAACTTTGATGGCAGTGGTAGAGTTACAGCACGTGCCTGGGTTAGTAAGCTTGATACATTCTTGACACTATGTCCCATGCCTGAGGAGGATGCCATTCGATTTGCAGCCCTTCCGCGATGGTGGCACATGGCCAGTGGATTCATGTATGGCTACTCTCCTGCATAGCGGAATTACCTAAGTACCGAGTTCGCGATGGCCGGTAGAGGCCCGATAGACATGATCGAGCTGTTAACCCGGAGATTTAGCTGCGTGAAGTTAGGTAGCTTGGAATCGTACATTGGAGAGTTCCAAAGACTATCTGTGATGGTGACAGGAATCTCAGAGAGAAGGCTGATCATATTGTTCATTGAGGGTCTTTTCAAGCCTATGAAAGGTTGGATAAAAGCATTTGATCCACCTACTTTGCAGGAAGCCATGAGGAAAGCTCGCAGCATGGAGCTAACTACACCTCGTAAGCCATTTGGCTCGAAGCCAACTACCTCCTATACAGAGAACAAATCAGATCCGAAGAAGGCTGATAATGCAGATCCGAAAAAGAACTTTGCAGCTCCTTTAGATCGAGAAACAATGAACGATTTACGAAGGAGAAAACTTTGTTTTTACTGCAAAGGTCCGTATGACTTTAATCACGACTGCCCCCTCAAACCTAAAGGGCAAAACAGGCACATGGAGTGGTTTTATGAGGGAGATGCATTGACTGATTTTTCTGATCAGCAAGCTCCAATCTATGATACAGATGGAGAAGAGTCAGAAAATGAGGCAGAAATTGTAGTAGAAACAGAATTAAAGGAGGCTCATATGTCCAGCATGCAAAGAGAGGGATCTTTCAGACTCCGTGGGATCTTAGCTGGTCAAAGGGTCATATCCCTTCTAGATACAGGTGCAACCCACAACTTCATCGATTCACGGTTAGTGGAGAAACGGGGAATTCAAACTCAGCAGTTTGAAGGCATACGTGTGAAGGTTGCAGATGGATACACTCTCAACTGTGCGAGGATGATACCTGACTTGCCTTTGAAACTTAACTGGTACGAGTTTAAAGGCAGATTTTTTATGTTGTAAGCGGGGAGGGCGCGAATTCCTGAATTTGCAGAAGTGGCTGTGCAATAAGTTCAACAGCTGAAATGACAGCCGGAATGAAATTCAGCATAGATGGTACAAATCATATTCTAAAAGCCATCAAGGACAGCAACCTTAGAGAAATTTCACTCCGGAGAATGGAGCGTTTGATTTGCCACGATATGGTAGAATGGGCTGCTGAGTGCAAGCTAATGCCTTCACAGTTGGAGCAGCAAGCTTCTTCTTACCATCCAAATGTCGCGAGAACAGAGATCAAACATCTTGAGGGTTTTGGTGGGTATTGAGCATATTATAGAGGCTGGATGAGGGGCCGCGAAGCAGTCATGATTCCTTGCAGAGCACCCCAAGTGAAAGAGGTGAGAAAACTATTAAGGAGCTTTTAGCTATGGGGCACATTAGGCCGAGTAAGTCACCCTTTGCTTCATCAATTGTTTTGGTGAAGAAAAAGGATGGTACACTCAGAATGTGTATTGACTACAGAATGCTCAACAGGAAGACAATAAAGAATAGGTATCCTATCCCACGGATAGATGAGTTGATAGGCAGCTTCATGGAGGCTTGCTACTTCTCAAAAGATTGATTTGAGAACAGGTTATCATCAGATCAGAGTCCGAGAAGACATAGAGAATACTGCGTTTAGATGTCATTGTGGACACTATGATTTCTTGGTTATGCCATTCGGTTTAACCAATGCTCCAGCCACATTTCAGTCTACTATGAACAGGGTTTTCCATGCTCACTTGAGGAAATTTGTATTGGTGTTCTTCGACGACATCCTGGTTTATAGCAAATCATGGGAGGAACACATGGTTCACTTGGATGAGGTACTGAGTATACTTGATAGGGAGTCCTTGTACGCCAAGGAGTCCAAGTGTGCTTTAGGCATGGCAGAGCTTTTATATCTGGGACACATCATCAGCGGTGCAGGAGTCAGCATGGATCCAGAGAAAGTTCGAGCCATCATCGATTGGCCTACACCTGAGACTTTGACACAGCTCAGGGGTTTTGTAGGATTGTGTGCCTTCTATCGTCGGTTTGTTAGTGGGTTCTCGCGGCATGCTGCGCCACTAACTGATTTGACTAAGAAGGGTGCTTTTGTATGGACACCACTAGCACAAGCGTGCTTTGAGAAGTTCAAACTTCTCATGACTACGTGTCCAGTCTTGGCTCTACCGGACTTCACTAAACCCTTTGAGTTACATTGCGATGCCAGTGGTGAGGGTATTGGTGCAGTTATCATGCAGGATCGTCACCCGATAGCTTTCGAGAGCAGGAAGCTAAGAGGTCTTGAACGGAGCTTCATTATCTATGATAAGGAAATGTTGGCCATCATGCATACCCTTGTAGCCAAATTCGGCGTGCAGTTGGTAGTAGGAATTGTAATGTCCCATTTTTTGACATCAGAGAGTTTTTGGATTAGCCTATTATGTCAACCACAAATTGAGCTAATGGTTCGGGATAGAGGGTCATGAGCGAGCGCAGTTAGGTAGAATTTACGGTATTGATATCCAGTCGATTGAGGTGGGTGAATTTAGCGTTTGGTGTAATTGGGCTTAAATACCATTTATTTCACTTACTCAGGCTTGGGGACCATGTGTCTATTTGTTAAAGGGGTCACTTTATATTTTGCAGTTACTATTCACTGATAAAGTGAAAAAAGAAATAACTTAAGTGAATAGTGCTTTTTTAATGAATAGTGATTTCAAGTGAAAATTATAAAAGGAGAGGAGAAAGTTCGAACTTCTTATGCTTGATGATATTTTGCTGATTGAAGTTTGGAAGTGTGGAGTTTGGGAGAGAAGGAAACTAGGGTTTCCTGATTTCTGCAGTGGGTAAGCCTGGTTTGGGGCTTGTAGTTAGGATTTTACGCATCTTGAAGGTGTGAAAGACCACCCTAAAGTGCAGATCTGAGTTTTGCTTGATTCGTGGGAGCCATATCTTGCTGTTTTCTAGTGTTAGAAGTCATCCATTGCAAGGGAAATTGCTGCTAGAGGTTCCATTCACGTTTTTGAGGTCGTGGCTTGCTTTTGAAGATTGTTGGATGCTGATTTTGACCACCTACAGCCAGCCGCCATCAAGTAAGGGTTTCATCATCACCAAGTAAGAAAAACGCCTTTCCTTTGTGGCTGTTTTCTCTCCTAAAGTGGGCGCCCCTGTCAATAGAAGACATTCCATCAAAAAATTGGTAGGAAAAACTTGTATTTAAATTTGTATGAGCAATTTCATGGGCGCGGGTACTGTAGCAAGCACTGTTCACAGTGCATTCTTGGCTGCAAGTTTGTCATTAGTTGTAAAAGATGTCTCATTCCAAAAGCATGTAAGAGGAATGTAATTTTAGCACTCTTTGTGAATGAAGAAGGTCTCTTAACTAGTGTATTGAGTTCCTTTGCATTATCTTTTATAAGTTAGTTTAATTTGAATTTTTATATGCATATGGTTGTAAGAAATTTATTAAAATCATTTGGCATCAAACCACAAAAACACCAAAAACAAGAAAGCAGATTACAAACCAAAAATCAGACCTTTAACGAGCAAAAATCAAATCAGCAGTGAGTTTGGTTGATCATAAGTGGTGTTCGAGTATTAGCACAGTGGTAGCAGAGTGGATCACCGGAGCACGGCACATCACAGTGGTATCAGAGCAAACCTTTCCAGCCACCTTGTGTTGGTTTCAAAGAGAATTCCAGATTAAATTTGGGGGTTTTGAGTCAAATCTATTTTGGCTCATCACATAAATTCACTGTTAAAACCGATCATAATAGTCTGAAGCATTTTCTTGGGCAGCGAGATCTGAATGAAAGGCAACAAAAATGGGTCAGCAAGCTTCAGTCCTACGATTTTGACATCTCCTATGTCAAGGGCACTCAGAATGTGGTTGCTGATGCTTTATCTCGCCGTCCTCACTTGAGCTCTATTACACTGGTTTCAGAGGACTGGAGACATCTGATAGTAGCAGAGTATGCTAAGGACCCATGGGCTTCTAGCATAGCAGATGGTACAGTACAGGATGACAGGTATTCACTTGTAGATGATCTTATCATTTACAAAGGGAGGATTTTATTGGTCCCAGGTTCTGAGATGAGGGACAGAGTATTGAGGTCATTCCATGATTCACCCATGGCAGGACATCCCGGTTACTTTAAGACCTACAGGCAGGTACGGGAGAGATTCTCTTGGAAGGGTCTCAAGTCTTATGTTCTCCAGTATGTCAGGGAATGTCTTGTTTGTCAGCAGAACAAGCAAGAGCATACATACCCTGCAGGTTTACTCCAGCCGCTTCCTATTCCTGAGAGGAAGTGGGAATGTTTGTCCATGGACTTCATTACGGGCTTGCCAAGAGCTCAAGGGAAGGACAGCATTTTCATGGTGGTAGATCGATTGACGAAGTATGCACACTTCTTCGCAATCACTACTACACACACGGCTACCCAGGTGGCAGATTTGTTCTTCCGAGAGGTATTCCAGCTGCACGGTTTGCCTCGGAGTATAGTCAATGACAGGGACAGCAGGTTTATGAGTAACTTCTGGCAGGAGTTATTCAAACTTTGCGGGACAGAGCTCACTCCAAGTACCAGCTACCACCCCCAGACAGATGGGCAGACTGAGATAGTCAACAAATGGGTGGAAGGGTACTTGCGGAATTACAGTTCAGGGCAGCAGAAGGCATGGGTGAGGTGGTTATACCTTTGTGAGTATTGCTACAATACCACCCATCACATGAGCATCCAGATGACACCTTACCGAGCATTATATGGATATGATGCTCGAGGCTTTCTAGACTTGTGGCGGTGACAGCCAAGTTCCGGTGTTGGTGATTTATCCGCGAGGAGAACAAAGATATGAGCTTCGAGAGAATACTGAAAGCCAAAATCAGCGAAGCTCAATATCTTGTCCGGCGGGCTAGTGGAAGGCGGTCTTTTCGAGATTGATGATTTGGTGTGCATGATGCTTCATTACTTGATCCACCTTATTAAGAAGGAAGCAAATGCATATGAGACCTTTGAGTTGTTAGACGTGTTGGTGAAGTGGCTTATGAGTTAGATCTTCCGGTGGACAGTAAGGTTCACAACGTGTTCCATGTGTCGCGCCTCAAAAGGGCGTTGGGACAACAGGTGACTCCTTCTATTGATTTACCACCCCTGGATGATGAGTGATTTGATACACGAGGCCATTACAGTTCGAGGCGTCATCGGGGTTGTCGAGGGGGTACCCGAAGTGGAGGGATCTGACGAGAGGATGGATACTACTTGGGAAGTGGCCGGTATTATGAGTTTAGCATGGACAAGCAAATTGAGGGAAGCCCGGCCGATGTCCCCCTCTCTCTATAGAGTTCGGGGAGGCGGTGTAGTATTGGCAGCCTATTGGACCCTTGTGGAGCAGTTGGTTGGGGGTCGATGGTACTTTACGAGGAGAGTTTGATGGTTACCGGTTTTGGAGCCCACGTTGATTGGTTCCTGTGGTGTCGCGAGTCGGCGACCGGTGACCTGTGAGTTATATGGTGTTTTGAGTGAGTTATGGGTTTTTAAGTGATTTAAATATTAATTGATTTAATATTTAATTATAAAGTCAAGTTGACTTTATAATTTTAAAATCACTTAAATATTTTCTAAAAGTGATTTAATATTTTAATCACTTAAATTGATAAAGTGCGCCCAAGTATTTAAGTCAAATACTATTGAAATGACTTAAATATTATTTAAAAAGTTTTTAATATCCAAAAGTGGCATATCTTTCTTGGGATTCGTGCCTTTGCATAAAAGGGCATTTTTGGCAATGAGAAACTCACCTTTTGATAATTTCGACTTTGCCTTGTGCTATTTCCTGTGCATTCTCCTGTGATCAGGGTTTGAACAATCTTCCATTGAAGAACGGTACCTCTTCAGTGTTGAGCACTCTTGAGATTGTGAAAGATCAATCGAATCAGTGCAGTTGAGAGCTTCATTCAGAGGTTCTACAGGCTTAAACCAGAGGTTTATTATTCAGTATTCAGTTATTGGCAATACAAAAAAGGGTTACTTCATCCAGAGGCGCCACCTTCATCAGATTTGTGGTTCCAGCAGTGTTACTACATCACTTCCTCCTTGGCCGTACATTTGCATTGAATTTTATGCCTACCAAAGGATGGCGTGTGAAGCCAGAAGCTAGGGCGCTTCCTTTTTGGCACTTGCTTGAGCTTCATCATGGGCGGCTGTCATGTCCCCTTCTAGTTGACATCTCTCAGAGCACAGGATTAACCTATTATGCGACCCTCGTAGGCTGATGGGATGGATAGAGGGTCATGTTGGAGCTTGGCTCAGCTTCAGTTGGCGGTATTTGATCAGTTGGCTTTCGTTCGGGCTCATTCGGACACTTCTAGCCTGAGTTGCTATTTTTAGCAGTATTCAGCACTCAGCGTGGGACCCCTGATATTTTTAGCAGTATGGATGGATTACGTGCAGAATCACTTCCTCAATTGACAGCTTCAGACGGCTCGAGCAGCGGGTTAATATTGAAGGAGATATTAATATTTAATTGATTTAATTAAATATTAATTACTGGAGCTTATAATATAAAGTTATAATATTTTATTATAACTTAAGTGATTTCAGTGAAGGGGTCGCCCAACATTGGAAGGGGCCATTTGACGATTATATTTTATTATTAAAATTTAATCGGAGACTATTGAGAAATTAAATAATAAAAGTCGAATTATTTTAATGATTCCCTATTATTAAGGAATTCGCACTTTTCTTGAGCATAAGGCTTTTGCTTGGGAATTCGAGCCCATTATGTTATTGTGTTATTGAAAATTGATCAAGTTTCGTCAGAGCACGGAAGCCTAGGGTTTCAGTCTCGAAGCATTGGGGAACGAGCCATCTCCAGTGAGAGCGATTCAGAGGGCGTGAGATATCATCTGATTTATTGCCAAGCAAGAGATTTCTTCATTCAGAAGAAGTTACAGAGCATCACAGATAATAAATTATTCAGGGGTTTTGATTTGCAAATTCATCCAGTGGGTTTATTTAGATGAGGCACCTATCTTTTCACATCTGGAGACCTTCAGAGGGAGCCGTACTTTTTATCCATTCATTACTGCTGTATTCTAGCCGTACTTTTATGTACCTGGCCGTACCATTCAAGGGAAGCCGTACTTTGTCTTCAAAGCAAAGCGCCTTCATCTTTGGCAATCTGACTCCATTCTCAAGGGCGCTGTTGTACCCAAACCAAATTTTTTGCTTCATCAAGGCATTTTGCATTTAAAAGTCTAAACCTTGTTAAAATGTTGTAAAATACAGTTTTGGGCAATATCAAGCATGGAGTTTTTGTCAATAGTTTGTCAGTCAAAGTCAGTTATATTGATCAAAGCCTAAAGTAGAGACTCAGAATGGAGCGTTTCACGATGGAGGAGCATCTCACAACAGCATTTCATGTTGCACATGAAGATTTCAATGATCAAAATGGAGTTTTCAGTGACCAAAATATGAAGATTTCAGAGGAGAAAGCACAAAAGCGCAAGTATAGCCCAGGGGCGCCCAGCTTGTTGGAGGTCAAGATCTGGTTTAAAATGTTCAAGCATCCAGTCAATCTCTTCAGAATTAGTCTGGCTATCCATTGAGCTATCCAGCGAGGCGTTCCGAGAACCACAACTCTGACAAATCGCGACAGAAGTTAAAATCCCTAAATTTTAGGAGATGAAATTTGTCTTTTGTGTAGCCTCTAGCGAAACCCATCTTCAGCGGTGAAATCTTCGACGGTTCGTGCGGATCGGTCAATTTGAACCACAACTGATGCCTTGTCAAGCCCGAGATATCAAAAGCGAAGTCATCAGGCTCTGGGGTTCGGTGGCGGTCGTCCAAAGATGACTTAAGAGAAATGGAGTTTTCCGTTTTGAGCTTCTCGTTTATACCGATTAGAAATTACAAGCCAGGGGCGCTGGCTTAAAGGACCCTTCAAATGGAAAAATTTGCAGACAGAGTCTTCACGGCATCAGTAATACTCTAGCCTAGCTCCGCAACGCACCATTCTGCTTGTCAATCCGACGTTCCAGGTGGTCGTGGCAGAGATTCTACCAAGCACGTAATTTTACGGGCGGACCAACAAATGATTTTCAGTGTATTTTCACAGTCCAGAGGCGCCTAGCCTTTAGACCTGTCAGATGAGCCCGTTCGCGTTCGAAGTCTTCACGACTATTGAGCGTAATCATTTTATCTTTCCAACGAGCATAGCCGTCAGCGTTCAGCATTTGGCAGTTGTTCGTGCGTGCGAGGTCTTTGGTGTAATATTACAAAGTGAAGATGTCCGAAAATGGCCAAGTCTGGTAGCGGTAAACATAAATAAAATACGCACTGGAGTTTTTGAGGTCTTAGAAGTAGTTTTCTTGCCTCGATACCTCCAGGGACTTCTCTTGAGGGCCCTTCTGGCTGTCCGTTCAAACAGATAGTGCCTGAATCGGGTCATCCCAGCTACAGTTACCAGAGGTCAAAGTAGGGTACTTGGATGGAAGGTCGACTTTCGTTAAAATAACAAAAGTGCAACCATGAGCCAGGGGCGCTTTTACTTTTGAGGCCCTTAACACAGCTTTCAGGTGTCATGCATACAGCCGTTGGATGCAGAATGTCTCCAGGCACGCAGTGAGCTTCGTCTCATATCAGCAGGGTTCACCGTTTGCCGTCAGCAGCCGTTTGAAGCATCATATGGCAGTTTAGGAAAATGGCCAAGTAAAGAACAGTAAAAACGAATTTGTCAATTAAGCTTAATTTTTCAAGGAGTTAAACGATGGATTTTGCAGTTATGTCTCCCAGCAGACATTTCTTCCTTGTTCAGTAGGCTTTCCGATGAATATCTCAAATCAGTCTCAGCATCACCCGGTCATCCGGAAATCAGTGTCGAAGTTGGCCAGTCGTAACAGTGTTGTCAGCTATTAAATAGGGAGTTAGTAAAAAATGAAGTATCTTGAGCAAATGGACGCCTATGTGCTCAAAAGATGACTTTTCGGAATCATTGAAGTCTCACGATGAATCTCAGAGCTTCACCCGGGTTGTCAACTGAAGTTCCAAATTTGCTTATTTATAAATAGCAATTTTCTATTTTTAGCACCCTTGCTAATTGCATGATAATAAATATTTTATTATTATTTGAGCTTCCAGTCAGGGGCAGTGCAACTGAAGGGCAACCAATCAGAGGACTTCTATTATTGTCAGGGTTTTGAATTCTTGCAGTTGTCAGATTAATGCGAATTTCATCTTCTTTAAGCATGGCGCCTTCTTCATTTATCATTCATATTTTCAAGAGAACTCGTATTTTTCAAGGAGATTCATATTTTCTTCAAAGGGAAAATCGTAATTCTCAAAGGCAAATTTTGTCAAAGGAAATTCATAATTTTGAAGCAAAATTCGTTTTTCTTCAAGGCAAAGGCGTATTTTCAAGCAAAATTCGTTTTTCTTCATTCACAAGGCGGATTTTCAAGGGAGATTCGTATTTCTCAAACAAAGGCAGATTTCTCATCTATTTGCAAAGGCGATTTCTCCAATCACATTCTTTTGCAGGTTAAAGTTCACAGTTCTCAGCAATTCAAAGAAATCTTGAGCGATTTTCACAGAAGGAGAGCATACAAAAAACGTCTTTTTCCTCCTTGATTCTCAAATTTCTCTCATATTTCAATTCGCATGTTCCTGAAATTGGCGAATTTGGCAAGTCTCAGTATCTGGATCATTCTCATATAATTTCCTCGAGTTAGAAATGTGCGTTTGATTTTTCACGAATTTTTAACTTCAGAACGTTCGTTCTTGAGTTACTAATTTTCTCAAGTGAAAATCTTTGTACGATCAAGTAGAAGTTGAATTTTCGCAAATCTGACTTTCTGGGTTGTCTTAGAATCCTTTTCTGGACAAAACCCATATCTCAGATTTTTCGCTGAAAATAATTCTTCAAAAGACTATTTTTAACTCTCGCAGGCTATTTATAGCTTTCCAGAAATCTTGTCAGAACATAGTCAAGTTCACAGTCAATAGGCGAGTTTTTCAGAGTACAGTACACACAGACTGAATTCAAGACCAAATCGGTCTTAATTCATGACTTCATCAGAAAAGCTGACACCGATTTGTATCAAGTTGTAGAGGAGATGTTGGTTATCACTTCAGTTACGGAGCCGCCAAAATTGCCAGTCAGTGAAATGCTAGTTCAAGTGTGCAAAGATTGCCAAGATTGCTCAAGTTGATGACATTCCGGATGTTGGCCTTGATTAACAATCTCGTTGAGGATTGGTTGCTTTCGAAGTCAGCGACCAGTGGGCCGATTTCCACCTCGGGATAGACATTACACACGAGTTGAACTGGCGTTACCCTTTCAGAGTTAACTTCGATCTGTTTTCATCACATGCATATCTATTGAGATTCGCCTTTCACGCGGAGTTTCTTTTTAGGGTTTCGTTAGCCCGATGATAGTCTTCGATTAACTTTCGTTTTCAATAAGGGCGTGCATGCTGGCACAATTGTCCATTTTAGATTAGATGTTTGATTAAGCACGATGGTAGTTTTAGGTTATTTGTATAGTTTTACTTCATTAGGGTTGTATTGAATCTTGCATGCATTGCAAGAAGCGTAAGATGACTCAAAGGTGATTTTTAGGGTTCCCTACACCTTGATGTATATAAATAAGAGCTTTGCTCATTTTGTAAAATAACTTTTGCTTGAGAGAGAAATATATCTTAGCCTACCTTGCCCCTCAATATTGCTCTTTTGGTATTTGTTCATGTGTCTTCGCTATTACGATTAATTGTTATGCACATAGGGTTTCAAAGAGATTGTAATGGTGAATTCTTTACATTTGATACATATTTACCATTGGGGGTGTTGTTTATGCCACATAGGGTTTCAAGAGATTGAGATGATAAATCTGAGCACATGTATGTTTACCATTGTGATCAATCGTTATGCCACATAGGGTTTCGAGAAATTACAGTGATAAATCTGTTTTGTGAATCTTTATCAATATAATCAAAGGTTATGCTACATAGGGTTTCGTGAGATTGTGATGATAAAGGCTGTTTTGTGAAGACTTTGCTATTTCAATCAAGTGTTATGCCACACAGGGTTCCATAAGATTGCCATAGTAAATCCTTAAATCTGTTTTGTGCCCAATAAGCTTGTTTAGATTGAGATGATAGTTGTGCCACCTTGCCTTCAAGTAGAGAATCTAAACACGTTTATCGTCTATAATCATCCCTGCTCCATTTCCTCATGCTCTGTTTTCTTGAGGAAACTGGATAGATTTAAAGTAGTTAGCTTAGTTGTAGTTAATGATCTGCGAGCCGAGAGAGAAAATCCTTAGGCTGCCAAGCGTTCTTGAACTTTTCTTAACCTTGTGCCTCTTCCGGTGAGAACAAAAGATAGGACTTAGATTACTTTTCTTTTCCATGCATTCCAGCACAACGAGGGAGCTTCCCCTCCTAATTTGAAGAGCACTCATTGCGTAGTGTACATAGGCTGTTCATAACAACTTCTACTTCAGAGGTGTTAGTTGTTACGCCAACAGGCGCATATTCCTCTAGCAGTGGATTCTTCCTTCTGGCGCAAGGGAAAGTGATTAATCATCTCAGCCGTACCATCATCAGAAGATTATTTATTGCTGCAATATTACCAGGTTCTTCAATAAAAATCATTGCTTTTTAGATTGCATGTTAGTAGATCTTTATTGTAATCGTCTCAGAAGATTGATAAATAGACTGGCAACCATATTAGCAAAAGAATCTATCGTTTTCAGAGTTGATTTATTTTTATAGAATTTATTCTTTATTTCTTGCAAAAATCGCATTATTGCATTTATGCTCAAAAACACCAAAAACAGTCAAAAGAACGCAAAAACAAACAAAACATTCAGATTCAGAGTTTAAGGGAAACAAGGGTTCCTACAGTGGTATCAGAGCTAAATCCTGCCATCGAGGGGTTTAGCGAGGGCTTATCCTTGAAACGGTGGGTCTCCGCGAATTACACCGCCTTGAATTGAGCTACGATTCAGCCGGTGTGAGGTTGATCCGTGGCCGGAAAACATGGCTGACAGAACAGATGTTCCTAGAAATGAAATTCCTCAAAACCCTAGAGATGGAGGCGATCTGGTTTTGCATGCACTTTCGAGAATTTACGTGCGAGTCAGCGATTCAATGGCGTATTACGGTGATTGTGATTGCCGCCAGTGGGTACCTAGGAGGCGGTCTCACCACATCGTGACGACGAGAGGAGTGAAGCAAGATCTCGCAGGGCACCTAGGGCAGCCTCACGGACAGCAGATAGGCCCACTAGGCCTACTTTTGTGAGACAGGAGCCTGATGAGGCTATCGCAGGTGAGGAGCCGGAGGAGTTGTTCGCTGATACACTTATGGCAGCGAACGAGGAATGGGAGTTGGTACCACCAGAGGTCAGAGAGAGGATTTCTTTTGACCGTTTTGTCACTCAGAGGCGAGAGCACCACAGAGGTCGATAGGATTGGAGACCTAGATACCAGAACAATGACCTGAAACATGCAACCAACAGGCTTAATCTAGCGATGTTCGATGGTAGTGGCAAGGTGACAGCCCAGGCATGGATTAGTAAGCTAGACACATTTCTTACATTGCGTCCGATGGCGGAGAGAGATGCAATCAGATATGCGACATTACATTTGGAGGGAGTAGCTTACGATTGGTGGCACCACGGTATGGTGACCTTACAGCATGACCGGATCACATCCTATCAGGAGTTTGTGGACAGGTTGGTAGAGCGTTTTGACAGGAAGGATCCAGAATCCTACTTCAGAGACTTGGCTCAGTTGAGACAGAGTGGCAGCTTGGAGTCTTATATTGGTGACTTTCAGAAGTTATCAGTTATGGTTCCGAACATTTCAGAGAGACGACTTGTGGTACTCTTCATGGAGGGTCTGACAGAGCCATTGAGAGGTTGGATCAAAGCCTTTGATCCTCCTTCATTACAGGAAGCGATGAAGAAGGCACGGAGTATGGAGTTGGCAGCACCTTCTAGTAGATTCAACTCCAGAGGTTCTTCATCTTTCAGGGACAATAAGGGCTTTAACAGAAACAGAGAGAAGTCTGATTTTAACAAAGACAAATCAGATTTTAAAAACGATTCAAAGGGTAAATCAGCAGCACCACCTTTGGATCATGAGGCCCTTAACGATCTACGCAAGAAGAAGCTTTGCTTCTACTGCAAAGGTCCCTATGATGCCAATCACGATTGTCCTTTGAGGCCTAAGGGTAAGGCAAATCGAGTGATGTGGGCGTATTATAAGGATTCGGAGTCTGAGAATTCCGAACAGCAGGAGAGTTCTGAGGAGTCAGAGCCAGAGGCTTCAGAGCCTAAGGCAGAGATAGAGTCAAAGCTTCAGATACAGGAGGCACGCCTATCTAGCATTCAGCAGGAGGGCTCTTTCAGGATTCGTGGAGTGTTGGCAGGACAGAGGGTCATTACCCTCCTTGATACAGGAGCCACACACAATTTCATAGATGCTAGGTTTGTTGAGAAACGCGGACTCATCACTGAGGAGTTCGAGGGCATTAGGGTTAAGGTGGCCGACGGATACACTTTGAGGTGTGAACGCATGATTAAGGATCTCCCCTTACGCTTGAACAATTATGAGTTAAAGGCTGATTACTACGTAGTTAACATGGGAGACATTGATTTGGTCTTGGGCATGAAGTGGCTTCATTCACTTGAGGAAGTCACTCTTCGTCTCAAGGACATAGAGATCCGTTTTGATGTTGATGGGAAGACACACATCCTAAAGGCAATTTGGGACAGCAACATCCAAACAATTTCTTTTCGTCGGATGGAGAGGCTCATGCGTCACGACATGGTAGAGTGGGCTGCCGAGTGCACTTTAGCA